>NQII01002809.1:88990-111867 GCA_002778355.1 Clitarchus hookeri
TTTGTGGCTCGTGCAGATGGAGTTCGCGGAATAAGCAGCTGTATCACCTCCGCATTCTTATTTACTCTGTGTTCCAGCCACACACACGCCACAAAAATGGCGTCACTAGCCACTAACATGTCTGAACGCCGCTCGCCAATCAGCGCCTGGCAACTTACTCGCAACCCAGCCAACAGGGATCCTTTCGCAGGTCGCAGTAGCCAATCAGGAAAGAGACCATCCCGCTCTGCCGTTTCTGTGTACTTATCTGCNAATCAGCGCCTGGCAACTTACTCGCAACCCAGCCAACAGGGATCCTTTCGCAGGTCGCAGTAGCCAATCAGGAAAGAGACCATCCCGCTCTGCCGTTTCTGTGTACTTATCTGCTCTGTGACTTTAGAGTGCGTGCACAGGTATAAATTAAAGGGACTTACACGCTAGTTTCGCGTCTGTAAGCACCGAATGAGTATATGGGGATTGATCCTTCGATAATCCACCTTCAGTTTTGCGCTGGCAGAATTAAGCACGTCGGTATCTCAGCAAATCCCCCCCCCTTCCCCCTTCCACTACCTGCTGTTGACTCTCGGATACAGCTCAGGTGTCTCGAGGTCGTTCGAAATCTTGAGACCTCCCGAGACAATGGATAATCCACGTGAACTGAGCATCTTCTACCTGCCGATTATCTTTGCTTCGATCTTTTACTGCCGCATTTTTCTCGAACCACAAACACTCGCCCGTCATCCATCGCTATAGCAAGGTCACGCAACTACATGCCTTGGCAGGATAATGATAAAAACTTTTGATCCGTGCTCGGAAGAAGGACTAGATGCTGGCGATAAACCCAAAGTTCTGGAGCTCACCAGCGCAAGTTTCTGTCGCGCGAGCCAAAATCTCAATGCGTCGGCAGCGGCGTGCGCAAGAGGAAGCGATCGAGTTGATCGCTTCTTCCGAGAATCCGAGCATTTTGTTAGGTCTGTACATTGCAGCGTGATATTGTCGGATTTGAGAGTAACTTCCGTGCCTAGCTGAACTTGCTCGAGGGAAATCCGTGATGGCATAACTTTAATTTGATAACTTAAACTTTGTACACGTTAGATAAAATGTTGAAGTTTGCCGAACATACTTAGAAACCTCTCTACACATTTTGGCTCTACAGTAAATGTGTTAGAAGAACATGCGTGATTTAATCGTGAAATATTCTTAGTTACTGATAAATTATTAGAGACCTGAAAAATTCGCGGATTCATTTCGAGACAAGCTGGAATTTGCGTTCATGTTACTTTTGCAATTGGTCGAGGCGTTGTTTGACACCTCCTGGAGATAAAAGAGCCAATAACAAGCATGCAATAAATTGTAGGTCCAATCACCAACTCGTGCTGCCAGAACAAGCAACCAATGAACAGTTGATATCTGCTTGAGTGTATGTAAAACTGTGAAGTCTAGCATACGGGTAATTGAACTCACGAATTTTACAGGTGTCTATAAATTATACACCTTGAAACCCAAAAATCTCCTAGCAGAGAAACTTCAACACCTCATTTTATACGTGGCCAATAGCAAGTCTTCTCTTTTTATAGTAATGCCCTCTACCTAAAAAAATTTCCCTGCATTTTCGATTCCCCTATTCTAAAAAAAAAAGCCATCGTGCGCCACTGTGGGCTAGTGAAAACAGGATATAGCTTCTCACATTTACGACTACAGAAAATAGCTACTCACACATACGACTACAGGAAATAGCTTTTCACACGTGCGACTACAGGAAATAGCTATTAACACATGCAACTACAGGAAATAGCTACTCCCACATGCGATTACAGGAAATAGCTACTCACACATGCGACTACAGGAAAGTTGTACTCGTATGTTCAGGATGTTGAAACCTAAAAATAACTCTGAGATTTTTGGCGATAAACCAGTATTTCGTCCCATTTATGAAATATGTGAAATTCACGTTAACTCTGGCAGCATCCGCAGTCCTGTACATATCCGAATCGGTGTAATTTATCTGTAGGCTTTTGCTGTAACGAGGACGCATTTTCTGATCTCACTAGGTTGGATGTGATTAGTAGGGATTGGAAAATCTCGCGAATTCATTTTATTACAAGCTAGACGTCAAACAAATGTATTGTAGTTTTATATTTGCATTTGGATAACAGTTTTTTATTATACGAGTCCAAGTGAACTTTGGGCCAATAAAATAACTGCAAGGAAAGAAGCAACTAATTCCGTGCTACCTGCTCTGAGGTAAAACTGATTACGCCATGAGCGGGGAACAGGAAATTTCGTGGATTCATTCGACAACAAGCTAGACTCCACAATCCTTTGTGCACTTAAGCCTCAGTTTTTCATTCGCNGAAATCGGTTCGTGCGTTCTGGAGTTATAGCGTCAGGAAGGAAAACCCGACTTATTTTTATATAGTAGATTTGGATAACAGTTTTTTATTATACGAGTCCAAGTGAACTTTGGGCCAATAAAATACCTGCAAGGAAAGAAGCAACTAATTCCGTGCTACCTGCTCTGAGGTAAAACTGATTACGCCATGAGCGGGGAACAGAAAATTTCGTGGATTCATTCGACAACAAGCTAGACTCCACAATCCTTTGTGCACTTAAGCCTCAGTTTTTCATTCGCTGGTGCTCCAATTTTACCCCAGACCAAGTAGCACGGGATTCAACCCTCTTTTACTTGCATGCTACTTATTGGTTCAAAATGCGTCTATGATGTGGCATACAAACTGCGAGCCAGTTATAAAGTAAACCAAATGTGTATACGTGTAAAGTCTAGCTTGTTCACGAACGAATTCGCGAAATTTCGAGGTCTCTGGCCACGAGGCAGCAGCAGCCTGTGGCCATAAACTTGAGGTTCGAAAAATCGGCACACAGGACAGTAGAGTGTAGCATATAGTTAGTTTAAAAAGCGAAATTTTCCTGCCCCTAGTATTTAAGTAATTATATCATTAGATCGTCTAAGTTATCTAGGCGGCGTCACTATTCAGACATTCAGAAACACTTTCTGGTCGTGCATACAAGAACCTTTTTGTGAAACTATTGAAATTATACTGAAAGTAATCAGCAAACCGACTGTTTCAAATGGGCGCGTGGGGCGATGGGTTTACGCGTCAGCTTCTTATCCTACCTCCGCCCTGCGTTGTTACCGTGTTTGTTCATTGTCGCGCCTTGCAAAACCACTCATTTCTGGAGAGTGGGTGCGGGTAAGTGGCTTTGAGGTGGGCGACCAGGTTGCATAATAGTTTAACTCTTTGCNCATTTCTGGAGAGTGGGTGCGGGTAAGTGGCTTTGAGGTGGGCGATCAGGTTGCATAATAGTTTAACTCTTTGCAAACGTTCGCGAATGTCGCTGGTAGCGTACGCAAGGCGCGGTGCGCTCTGTCGTATGTTTCTCCTGAGGCCCGATAAGCCGAGTAAGCACTGCAATTAACACTTTACAGTGCCGTACCGAATGTTAACTTATCTCCGTACTTAATTATATCTTTCATGCTACCGTAGAAGAATTTTAATCTTAGAATTCCCTTGTCAATTTTACTTCTCTCAAACTTACTATGGCTGTTTACTTACCAGTTTCAGTTTAGAAACGAATTGATATGTGACGTTTCCTAGTCGAGGTAAAATATCTGTGGAAGTAACCAAACATCTTTTTTAAAAAATGGACAATTTTATTGGGCAAATGATCGAATTAGCCATGTTATTTCAGTGTTATGTAACGCGATCGTAAGTCGTTTTCAGTCTTTAAGCAACAGAAAAAATTTTTTTTTCTTTTATAAACCTCAGTGAGTATGCAATGCATAGGTACAGAAGCTGTGATAAAATATAAACAGTCTCTATGTGTAAAATTAAGAGCACACTGTACATTCACTGTTTAATTCATAAGCGCTTACNGATAAAATATAAACAGTCTCTATGTGTAAAATTAAGAGCACACTGTACATTCACTGTTTAATTCATAAGCGCTTACATCAGTAAATAAATTTTCTTTCAAAAATAATATTTCCTCATGAAACGTAAAACTAATTTATCAAGAGCTGACATCAATAACGAAGCAAGCTTAGAGCATATCTGCACAGTTTACTTAAGTCGAAGGAGAAAATAAGAAGGTGCATTTTCAGCCCGCAGACTTCCATTGTTTGAAGTAATATTCATAAATAAAGTACAAAAATAATTATATTTTGCATAAGATCTGTTTTTATCAGTTATCAACACGCATCATTTCTCTATGTTTCCAACGTATACTCACTAGGAATTAAATATAATAGGTTGTTGAAAAATATACGTTAATGTTTTATTTATGCAAAAAAAATTAATGCGATACCTGCATTATATAGGAAACATTCAAACATTTCCCANTACGTTAATGTTTTATTTATGCAAAAAAAATTAATGCGATACCTGCATTATATAGGAAACATTCAAACATTTCCCAACAAAAGGGTGAAAATAGGAGGTTATGATGTGCCCAGTATTTTTCCGCTATGTTCGTTTTCGACTCAGAATCTTCCTTGACGTATCAAATAAGTCGTGGAATATTTTCAGAAGTAACCTAAATACACGAGCGAGTGAAGTCTTGTCTTGTACCCAAAAGAATACGCGAATTTTTTCAGGTTTCTACTGATCAGTGGCGTAGGCAGAAATTTATAGCTTTCAAAATTGCTACAATGTCATTGGGAGAGTGAGGGAGTTAGAGAGGGAACGATTCGTGATGAGTAGTAGTTAGAATGAATTTGTAGGTGTTTGCAAGGAGGGAGGAGGGGAACGGAAGGTGCGAAAACATATTTTCTCATGAACGATAAATAAATGTGTTGATCCGTGTCTGGTCGTGTGGTGGAGCTTGCTGAGACGAGCGTGCACGAGCGTACCCGAGGAGCGGAAGTGTCACGAGGACCTAGACGGCAGTAGCGCACGTTCGTCGGGCTATAGGCGGCCGTCACCAAGGCCCACGACGAAGGCAGGCCGTTACAGCAGTTGTGGTCTGGAGAGCAGAGGGTCTCGACAGCCGACAAGAGTGAAGCGAGGTGAGCATGGAGCAGCGCCGGAACGCGAGTGCGTGGAGAAACGGGACATCCCCGAGAAAACCCGCCGAGCAGCCGCATCATTCCGGCACGTTTCCCACGTGCGAAAATCCGGGAGCGACACCGCCGGGAATCGAACCCGGTTTGCCTTGCTGGAAGGCGAGCGCTCTATTCGCTGCGCCACCGCGACCGCAGTTGTAGTCTCTGTCACGTCACGTGGGTTCGAGAGTCCCGCCAGTGGAGTATACGAGGAACAGTGGCGTGTGGTGAACTGATGCGAGGTGAGCTGTCGTTAGCTGTGGGCTGTACCCTGCTGCTTGCTAGTTTACACTTGCACCAGTAAAACGTAGCTCGGCAGCTGACGCCACAGGACGCGTGTAAAGGGTCCCTTGCTGCTCGCCTGTGAGTGGTCGGAATGCACTCAGTTTCCCTGGGCTGCACGGTGCTGTGACTGGCTCCTGCTGCGTGCACCGAGAATGTACAGCAGTGAGCAAGTGTCAGCTTACCTTGCAACACTTCACTACAAGCCAATGACGAGGAAAGAGGAAAGGAGTACATAGTNTACCCTGCTGCTTGCTAGTTTACACTTGCACCAGTAAAACGTAGCTCGGCAGCTGACGCCACAGGACGCGTGTAATTGGTCCCCTTACTGCTCGCCTGTGAGTGGTCGGAATGCACTCAGTTTCCCCAGGCTGCGCAGTAGTTACTGGCTCCTGCTGCGTGCACCGAGAATGTACAGTAGTGAGCAAGTGTCAGCTTACCTTGCAACACTTCACTACAAGCCAATGACGAGGAAAGAGGAAAGGAGTACATAGTAAAACACGTTTGTAACTATTAAAAATAAATGTTAGGAAAGTAGTTGCCAAATATTGTCTTGTAACTCTAAAGCAGAAATTGTGTATGTTCACGACACATTTTTTATGAAACACACAATGTCGATGTATCTCCATGTTTATAATGAACCTGAATGTTAGAGTTATTGCTTGTGAAAATTCAACATTAATTTTACNGAGTTATTGCTTGTGAAAATTCAACATTAATTTTACAATTTCCACATTTAAGTTTTCAAAATATTGTTCTAATACACTTGTAATGTTACGAAAACAATGTTTATAAATATGTAGTTTACAAATAATTCTTTTTAAAAGACAAAAAAAAAATTACCATGTTAAATGTTTATTCTCGAAAAATTATCTAATAAATATATAGATATATCGTGAAAGTATCNAAAAAAAAATTACCATGTTAAATGTTTATTCTCGAAAAATTATCTAATAAATATATAGATATATCGTGAAAGTATCGGACAGTATATTATGTTTCAACGTCCTTTGCATACGGCTGCAACATATCTTTCCTTACTGGCTGCATTATACGTGAAGAATTATTTCATTGTTCTGTTGCTCTGACACTAAACGTTCTTGCGTAAAGCTGCGAGCGAGTTATCCAATCATAAATGTAAGAGCGAACCATAGAAGGCACAGAGTAAATAAATACACAGACGAAATGGTGTAGTGGTTACTTTGATGCGGGCGTACTCATTCTCTGATTGGTTGTGCGAGTGTTCGGGAACGGGCTTTTTTTTTTATTGGCTACCGCGTGCTGCGAAATGTACCGTATTGGCTGGGCTACTGGCTGGCTTCTAAGTTACTAGCAGCTGATAGGCGAACAACGTTCCGACATGTTGCTGGCTAGTGACGCCATTTTGGTGGCGTGTGCTGCTGGAATTCGCGGAATAAGCAGCTATTTCATATCTGCAGTCTTATTTTCTTTTTCATAAAGGTTTGGTAACTACCTTGGCACGAAAAATTTCCAAGAAAAATCGCCATTTCTGCTTATAGGATATGGTTGACATAAAAATAATTCAATTCAGAGAGAAAGAGAGAGAAAGAGAGAGATAGAGAGAGAGAGAGNATAGGATATGGTTGACATAAAAATAATTCAATTCAGAGAGAAAGAGAGAGAAAGAGAGAGATAGAGAGAGAGAGAGTCTCAACAATATGTGTGACGAATTCTAATATTTTTCCCATGTAGTTCTGTCTCACTTCATAGNAGAGAGAGAGAGAGTCTCAACAATATGTGTGACGAATTCTAATATTTTTCCCATGTAGTTCTGTCTCACTTCATAGTTAAACAGTGTTGTGCTAGAAAATGTAAAGGGAATAATGGGTAGCTAGAGGTCAAAGGTTTTATTTCTGTTTTTATAAATCATTAATAAATTATTAGTAAACATCACACTGTTCCCCAATCAAGGCTGTGTTCTGAATCTACCAAAGGTGATCAGAAAAGGAAGTGTCCTGGCAATCTTCTGCAACAGAAAACGTAATAATGCGAAGCGAAATCGTGGAGTGAATAGCGAACTAAACCCACACGCGCCATCAGAATGGCCTAACTTTAGGTATCTACTACACGTTCAGCTGCGACGATAACAAGCTTCAAGTACGGCGACTGCAAGAAACCCACTCATGTTGGTCTCTCTATGTACCTCTACTTGCCGCCGTCCTATGAAACTCATACTCCAATATGCAGCGTTTATTGTTGCCTGTCTGTCAGTCAGTGGCGTTACGAATCGACTGGCTCCACTTAAAACTGCCCTTACGTATGTAAAAGGATTTCCCATTCACCGTGTTCATTAGGTATTTTGTACGGACTGCGTTGTTATTATCCGATCCTTACAAGCCATACGTGGAAATGTTGAAATACTATCGCGTGTTTGCGTCGCCTTAACTCATTCACACCCAGAGTATTCCGTTGTGTACACGGGAAGATTTGTTGTCTGGTTCTGTAAACTGCGAGGCTTAGTGCCCAATACTCTTCCTTCTGGGTAACTTATTCGTAAACGGAGTCAGGTTATAGCTGGTACGTATCACTACCGCTGAACACAGAGCCCAAAAAACTCATTGATCGTGATATCTAAACAAGAGACGTGTATGCTCAAGTACGACGCATACCCAGGCATTTCTTATTTTCAGCGCCCGAAACTATAAGTTGAACTGGGTCTGAAAGGGTCAATGAACAAACATTTTTTTTATAAACTAGAATCGCCCGTGCCATGCACGGCAATAGTACTCAAAGTGCTCACTTACAAGTAATACGGCAGCTGGTTATTCGCCAAACAGTTGCCTGGAGACAACTCTGCAAGACGGTGGCTGAACCACAGGGGAGTTTGTCACGGCGCGCAGTATGTAGTCTGTAAAGTAATAGGGCCGTTTCCAGACCTTCGCGTGACCAACTACGCGAACGAATACGCTTACATCAAAATAGATCTCCACGCAGTTTCACTTCTGTTTGCGTGACTATTCCAAATTTCAGCTTTAAGTTGAGAATATGCTGAACAGGAATCGGGAGATTTCGCGGGAGTTTATTTGACCACAGTGAATTCGTGCTGCTCTAGTAACTGAAAACCGGAAGTACATTGGACTTGTCCTAGAGGATCCTCAATCAGTGATGGACAGCTGAAGATAGTGTGATATAATGATGTACAACACGGCTCAAGGAAAATAAAGACTTCTTGTGGAGGCGAAAGCATTGAACCAACGCAAGCCATTGGCTGTTTCAAAATGAATTAACGAAATTTAACAGATTCTAGTCCTGGGTAACCTGGAAACATTTTAAATCACAGATATTCTGTAGCGTGCTCGTTAACAGTGATAGGTATACTCGTTTGGCGAGTCGACAGAATTGGTGATGGCTTGATCTTGATCCTCGGCATAACTCACACTTTATAAAAATCACGTCGATCATCATGTGTTTCAGAGTCCACTCTAATCATAAGGCCCTATCGTAATTAACGAGCGTGTAACGTATCGTATAACCCAAAGCAACACTCTGAATGTTAGCCTGCTGGTAACATGGAGGGTCTGTCGTTGCAGGAGCGGAGCACTGGCACGCCTTGACTCGGGAGGAGTTGGAGACCGCCCTCAAGGTCAAGTGGAACGAGGGCCTTTGGGCCTGTTTTGTGCAATGCCGGTCACATAGCTCATTCCTGTGCAGCATAGCCACAATTGTGGACACGGTGACTGAACTGGTTACGTTTCATCTTAGACTCAGAGCATAAAAGAAATAAAGTTGATAATTGTGGTTATTGTCTGCCGTGGCATGGCCGATGGCGCACCTGTTCCACTCGCTGCACGGGCAGGGCTAAGTGGCGCACACGATGGCGTACGCATCAAGAGTGGGGGACCTACTCCTCTTCGGAGGCGGGCCGCTCGCTCCTGGGGACCGTTCTGTGCATCGTTTTGACCACTATCAGCTGGCAACCGCGACTTCCCGGCTCTGATGGCAACTTGCCTGTCCGTCGTCTGCGTGTTCGCGTGATGGTCATGATGGGGTCGAAGTACCTGTGTTCCTTTGGTAGCTGAAAATCTCGCGTGTATCCTTCATATGTACATAATTTTGCGAATAGTAATTGTGAATAAAAGAGACGTATACATGTGTGTTCGTATATTTTAATTTGGATAGTACAATTTTAACATAGTACAGATTTTCGCAAGTAAATCACAGACGCTGAAGTACCAAGTAGCTGAAATCTCACTCGGTTAGTCAAATGAGTAAATAGCTCCACAGGTTGTCACATAAAAACCTAATTATCGCCCAGTACGTTTTCAGATTATATGATAGTGTATATCACTGTGTGTCAGAATTTAATCATTCAACTAGAGGTGATCGAAGAATATTACAATGCTTTTGATGTCAGTACTAGAGATCCAAAAACCTTTCGAGGAATTGAGAAGGATTAACTTTACACACTTGTATGTTATCAGTACTTTAGTAGCTGGATCACAAGAACTTTATCAGGCATCGCGTGACCCTGAGACAGTAAAAGACGCATACTAATAGAATTAACAAATTAAGTACAACCTATCTCACAAATAATATTGCAGCTAATAGAGTCCTTAGAAAACTTGGGAAGGACTTGTAATTTTTTTCAATCCGTTCCAGGCATGCTAAAAAGAAATTGCCTATATCCATCATGGCAGGAACATCAATTCTGTTGATATTGTTTATCCACTTACCACTAACCATACCGAAGCATACAAACTTACTGTGCTGTACAATGTTCATTGGTCGTTGGTTGTGAACCCATGTCAATTTTGTAATTTTATTCTTGTTATTATTTTTATTTTTTTTGTCCTAACATACGTGAAAACAATCAAATATGTTCATCCGTATTATGCCTTAAAAACGAAGATTATTTCAAACCAGCTCAACCCTGCCTACGTTCGGGTGTAGGTCTCGAAGTCACAGAATAGGTAAGTATACAGATACGAATTGGTGTGGCGGTTCCTTTAATGTAAGAGTACTCAGTCGCTCATTGGCCTCGCGAATCTCCGGAAACGTGCATTGGGTCTGATTCGCTATTGCTGGCGTGTGTGGCAGGAGTTCGCATTACTCACCACAGTTTCACTTCTGCATTCGTAAATGTTCCGTGTAAAAGTGTAAAAATTATTTAGTAAGACATTTTTTTACGATGAATTGCTGTCTCTAGATATATATTTGAAATCTAGCTAACCGCAGTTAAAATGCAATTTCTCGGAGTAAGTATTAGTTATTTGTGCAGTCAGTATATATTTAATTTTGACCAATAAGTGATAACATTGTCAGAAGTAAAAAATGTATGTTAATGAACGAATTTTGAAAGTGTATTTTTATACGAAACTCAGCTTTACAGATGAAATGCTAAACGTTTGAAAGTTGGTTTGTGCCTTTAATACTTAACTAATAGTAACTCTTAAATCAGGCATTTCACGAGATAACTATTCTGAGATCTCAAAAGAGCCAATGAAGTGATTATCAGCATAGCATATTTATCATAATTTTATGAGAAAGAATAAGTTAATTACGACAGAGAGTCCAACGAAATTAAATTGTATCCGAGAGTGTTGCAAAATAATGTTGAATCGTTGAGCTAGTCGTCGGGTCGGGGAATTTTAAGATGTGAAAAAAAAAAAAATCCTTTCTGTGTGCAGAGTGGAGTGTTGTTATCCTTTGAGTGCCACACTTTGAAAAACAACGACCCCCCACAGTAGAAATCATTGCTGACATGAGAAACTTGAGCACGTCATGTTTCCCATCACCGTGGCATTGATGGAAGAGCCTCTATGCTCAGCCATTTGCGTTATGTCCATAGGCACTGACTTACGTAAATTATTGTGGGAGGAGGATCTAGAGTCAGCTAAGTTACATTACATCATCATTGTGAATGCATACATAGATAAACCTGCAATGTTTAGAGACCTGAAAAATTCCCCAGTTCAACGAACTGTAGGCTATACTCCATTGTCGTATGTAAAATCATGCAAATATCACTGTTCATTGGTTGCTTGTTGTATTAGCGGAATACGGTGATTCGATCTGCATTTTACTGTGCATTTATTATTGGCTCAGAGTTGTCCAGGTGGTGCAAACTAACGGGTGGACCAATAGCATTAGCAATACAAACGTACGAGGTTTCGAATTCTAGCTTGTCCCGAAATGAAAACGTTAATTTTTCAGGTCTCTAGTAATGGTCAACACTCGACGTAACTACTCAACGCAAACATCGCCTCCAGCAGGCCAATCGGAAAGCCGTTTACATTAGCCTATGAACAGCTGAACATTACTACTTAATTGTAATTCCTTATTTCATTTTCCTTTGTCCACGCGGAACTCACCACAACTGTAAAACATTTTTTTAGTAAACATCCTAAACTGTAGTGGAAGTTCTCGACCTATGCATTGTATGGAAATAATACCACACATCAGAATGCAAAATATAGGGACATTTGGCGCAGTTACTATTCAAAACTCGGAACTTCCCTACGCATTTGAATTTTTCACGTGCAAATTTATAAACGCTACCATGGAATTGTGGTAAAAGTTTTTACCGTTTGCACTTTCTCATTTTACGTGTACACTGATGTGGTAAGATTGCCAAACATTTATTACTGTGTAGCGACCCCAATGGATAGTTATTATATGTTCACCATTCTCGGTCACAATTTTTAGGATCAAGCAAGAGGTTTTATTCTCTTAAACTATCGTTTTCCAATACATTTAATCGATTGCTTGCTGTTTATAAAATTAAAGAACAGAACTAAATAGACACGAATGCAGGTAATATTAATAAATAGTTGCTCGTGGCATTCAGGCATTGTGTTAAAAATGTTTACCTCGAACACAGGTTTTGGAAAATGTTGAGTTTCATGATCGCAGTACAGTTATTGTAGAAGTAATTACCACTGAAGTAACTAAGCAAATATTAAAAAAAGAAAAAAAAATGCACAATTCTTTTGCAGCAATATAGACTTAAAACACGCGTAGGTTTGTGTCACTTCTGCGACTGAACCTCTATATATTTTACAAGGCAAAGAGGACTCTTGAGCACAATAATACACCAGCAACCGGATTTCCAGTCTCTCTTCTACAGAAGAGATACTGGAAATTCGCGAAAATTTTTTGAGCCACGTACATTCCAAGACACTCTTGGCTGCTTGATCCTTTAATGAATGGATGGTCCAGTTTATAATCCGGCTTAGTTTTTTCTTTTAGAGTATAATATAATTAATTAGCCCAGTGATATGAGATAGTAGCTAAGTAGATAGATTATGCCGATCCGATGACAAGGGCTGAGGACTATGGATACACCGCCATCTTGGAATTTTCCAGTTTTTAAATCGAAATTTTCCGTTTTACCTAACAAATTTACTTCAGAAATAATTTGTTTTACCGAAAATTCCTAGAATTTCCCTCTAATTTTCACTTTTTCCCCCTCAAAATTTTTAATTTGTTCCAAAATTTTGGGAAAAAAATTTCTTGCTCCTCAATGTGGATGATTCGAAAGATTTGGGGGCCTTGCTTAATACTTGTAGGTCACCACCCCCTCACCCCACCTTACCAACCCCCCTCACCCACACCTCTTCCCACACTGCTCTCGTGGGCCAGGCAGCTAGCTGACTGACCTTGTTAAATCAATAGACTAAACATCTAGAAATCGATGCATTTATAAATAATAATAATTATTTTATTTTAATTCATTTTATTTATTATTTGAAAAATTCCCAAATCTAAAAAAAATAAAAACAATTAAATGTATTGAAAATGTATTTTAAATGCAAAATCGGTTTAAAAAAGGTAAATTATGTAAATTTTTAACTTTCCCATGCCACTTCGTAACGTTAAAAAAAATACTAATGGAGATATGGAGTGTTGAACCCTTAACCTCTCGTACAGAAGTTGGATACTCTAAGCACTGAGCTACTTAACAACAATTAGAACATGTTTTTAAAATCTGCTATAATACACCCGAAAAGAAGAGGTTTCACCATTCCCTCATAGAATTACTCTGAAGAGCCAAAAAAAACTGGTACACCTGCCTAATATCGTGTAGGGCCCCCGCGAGCACGCAGAAGTGCCGCAAGACGACGTGGCATGGACTCGACTAATGTCTGAAGGTATGCAGGAGGCAATTCACACAATGAATCCTGCAGGGCTGTCCACAAATCCAATCTGCGCCAATTTGAGAAAGGGTTGCACGACTGTCACTTTTAATGATTCTTGTCAGTCGTCGTTTGTCCCGTTCTTTAACGATCTTTTTCCGGCCGCAGCGATGTCAAAGATGTGATGTTTTACCGGATTCCCGATATTCACGGTACACTCGTGAAATGGTCGTACGCGAACATCCAAATGTTATCGCTACCTCGGAGATGCTATGTCCCATCTCTCGTGCGCCGACTATAACACCACATCAAACTCACTTAAATCTTGATAACCTGCCATTATAGAAGCAGTAACCGATCTAGCTGCCGACCGCATCGTGTTACTCTGATTGGTTCCATACCTCAGTTATTTGCATATGCACGCCTATGCTAGTTTTTTTGGCTCTTCAGTGTACAATATTGTATTAAACTTTTTGGTTATATATTGTTTCAATCAATGTATATATGGCTCATGACCACAGTTATTGGAGAGCTTCTTCAGTTTAAATTCATCGTATTTGCCATTTTGAAAGCTTTTTAAAGGCAAATGTTGTATTAAAAACATTTCGTTATTTGCAGTCGGGGTCTGAATCATATGTGCCTATGCTCACATTGAATGTTTTTATATATTCTTTTTAAATAATTATGTATCAGACCACATTTTTTCTCAAGTCTGCTCATAAGCAAGCGAATATGTACAGGTATTTAGGTAGGCGAATATAATTTGCGAACCCTTAGGAGGCAGGCTCGTGAAATTCAGTTTGCAAGTATCATTTATAGCTCAGGAATGTATGCTTAAGCCCTTTATGACCATAGTGATTAGCCTATATATTTGCTCCACAGTGATGTTTTTAACGAAAACCGTTTATAACAGGCTGGTTACAATAAAGGGTTAATAAGAAAAAAAAAGTCATTTTGGTGTTTAAAATTTATTACAATTTTGCTACAAAAACCCTAAAAAAATATTCGTTTTCGTCCATGTAAAATTTTGTATCGTTATACAAATCTCAGTCCTTCGTTTAACATGAAACCAACTATTCTGGCCCTAACAAACTTCGTGTCGTCGTGCAGTTAGCTTGAAGGCAAAGTTCTTGCAGCGAAAGTGACACCGATATTCTACTGAAAGTTCTGTAGATGATACACTAGCGGACCCAGATGGTTCGGCTGTCGTCATGTTGGAAGGAGCAGGGATCAGGAATGAATATGTCTTCGTTGAAATAGATGTTGTTCCTGGTGATGAGTTCACAGGCTCGTAGTTAATACTGTTCGCAGTCGATTTTGATAGAGGAGCCATTGGATCGAAATTACCATCCATCGCACCACCGATGGTAGCCGCAAGCTATCTCTGTTGCAGAACCAACACCGTGACTTCGATGAGGCCTGTACTTTAACTTTGCATGACCTAGCATGTTTGCAATAAGTATAGCTGCGATAACACAACGACCCTCTCCATAAACATAGATATTTAATGCTGTTGGGATTGATCACACAGCCATACATTTCATGCTGCCTTGCGATGTGTTTTGTGTGAAAATGCCTTGTCACAGTAGCTTCAGGGATAAGTTTCTTCTGGCGGAGGTGACCCATCCGAAGAAGTCGATGGCGCTGCTGGTAATATGCCCATAGCAGTCGGCAATGGTGTTATTGTAGGCAGCCGACACGACGAAGTCGATGTCGCTGCTGGTACCACACATGAAGTCCATGGCACGGCCGTAGATCCTATTAGCTATGGAGTGTCTCAAGACATGACAGATACGGAATATGATATCGCCTGCAAAAACCAGATGAGACGATCCATACCTCCACACTTTTGTCGACGAACTGCAGATCCTCTACAAGGAGCCATTATTTACACCAATAGAACCCCCCTCTCTTCACATCTTGCCTCACCCTCTCACCATTCCTTTCCATTGGACACACTGCTTGTTTCAACCTGAAGGCATGTGTACATTTCAAGGTCCATCTGTGGAAATTCAGTCTACATCAGTTTTACACCTAAACATATAGGTTATATAGCATAAGAAGAATGCGGATTTTCTTTTTGTAAGGTTTATTAAAGAAAAAAAATTTAGACTAAAGAGTTAAGCTAAAAAAACACTGAAATGGTTTTACATACACAATTTTTTATAAAGATCAATACATAAATGCTATAANATGATAGTCTAACCAGTTAGGGTAAAAAAAAACATTTAAATGGTTTCACACACACAATTTATTATACAGATAAATACACAAACACCATTACAAAAAAATTTAGTCTCTCTTCCTTTTTTTAAATTGTTCTTCCGAACCGATATCGGGTTGACTTCTTGTCTAGTCGTAGGCAGTAGATTCACGGTCCAAGGCCTCGAAACACAATTTGCGCAGCAACTGTGCATCCCTCCACACGCATGTCCAGTCAGGTTTTGACCTGTCGCAGACATGACGATGCGAATCGCCGTAAAGTTTCGTCAGCTTGCGCAGCGAAGGACAGCCATACTCGATCTGCATGTCAGTGATTTCAATTTCACTTTTGCACAAGTCGCTCAACAATGTTTTCTGCTCAGGCTCCGCCACGTAAACCGGTCCTTACGGATACTGCATCAGCAAGTTACACAGCACATTTCCCGCTTGGTGGTACGGAATCTTGCCTTCGTCCCACTCCAGTCCATGGCGGTACTTGATCAGCCAGTCGTTTGTCTCTTTGCTTTTCTCGTTCAACAGTTTACATGTGTAAGGGGGTCGGAAGGAGCGCGTGCGCATCTTTTGCCATCGTCGTCGTAGGACACTGCGATCTCCTTGAGCACGTAGCCGCTCTGGCTCTGGAAGCCTTGCACATTACAGTACATCCTGCTGCTGTCTATGCTCGAAGACGACTAAACAGATATCTCTTACGGCCCATCGTATTTACACCATCGGAGGCATTCACGAAAGTATCTTTACGACTTTTCCTCGGCAATTGTACGATGCGAGTCGGTTGTCAATTATCAGGCAGAAAGCATACATGTTGGCAGGAATATTTCTATGTGTAGTGAATTCGATCCTGCAGTCGATTACATTCGAACTGATACACTCGTTCTGTTTACTCACGTCGAACACCATGAGCGGGGCCAAACTCTTGAAGGTATCTCGGCTCAGTATCGGGGATTGGGTGCGCCCATAACATGCATTTTGGAATTGAGCATACAATTTATAATATGCTAGCAGGTACTGGCCATTTTCAAATTTCATGTTCATGTCCAGGTACGGATAGCTTTTGCTATTCAAATATATTTTCACATTTTATATTTGACATGTGTTGAACTGCGAAACTTTTTTCTTCTGCTTGATTGATGTTGAGGAGGAGGTAGCACAAACAAGCCTCTTGATGACATTAAGTACGTTTTCTTGGTATTATAATGTCTCTTAAAATTATCACTCCAAGTAAACTGCCTCTTGCAGAGTTTTCACTGAAATTATATATTTGAATATGTGATACATCGGTACTTTTCCAAGTCTAGATTGACACTGAACAGAAATTTATAAAAGAAGCGTATTTATAAGTTTTTAGGTCAGTTCACCACGATGTCTCGAAGAAGTAAGACCATATCTGGAAGTGGGATCGTCGATACGCTGATCGACAACCTAACGTTCGAGATGCACATTCCTGGATACAACTTCTGCGGGCCGGGAACCAAGCTAGCTAAAAAGTTGGCACGCGGCGATACGGGCATCAACGCACTGGATGAGGCGTGCAAGCAACACGACATCGCCTATTCCCAGCACATGGATCTAGAAACCCGACACCAGGCAGACACGATACTTGCACAGAAGGCCGAAGAGATAACAAAATCATCAGATACCGGACTCGGAGAAAAAATAGCAGCCCGGGCAAATCCATGGTGATGAAGGCCAAAAGTGAAGATGGGCATGGGTGCAAAGAGTAAGCGGAAGGCGCAAGTGGAACAAAAAGTAGTGGAAAAAATCCGCTGGTAAATGTTTTCTTGGTCTTGCATGCAAGAGAAAAGCGGGGGAAACGGGAGATCTCTGAGAAAACCCGCCAACCAGCGGCATAGTCGGAACGATTCCCACGTGCATAAATCGGTGAGCGACCCCGCCGGGAATCAAACCCGGTCCGCCTAGATGGGAGGTGAGCAGACTGACCACTACACCACCGCGGCCCCAGCAGCATGAAAAATAAGTAAAAATTTAAGATATTAATTTTTCAAAATAAACTGATGTGGTTATGTGCATGGGCATCTATTTTTCGTGACAAGATTGCACATTCGTAATTGGATGATTTTATTATTTAATTCACGAGCATTCAGTATCGGGATAACACAATTATGATTGGCCTAGTCACGCAAGAACTTGTCTTTCACAAAGACATGCAGCCAATAACTAAATGGAAGCTGCAAGTATGTACACTTTAAAAAAAAAGGTTTTCGTTTATACATATACAAAGTTTTCGTAATTGTACATTTTCGGTGTGTAATTTGCTAAAACAGCGACAGTAGTGTAATTTTACATACACGCTCTTAGGAATCACAGAGAATGCTACAAGCATTTGGTGAAAATACTTAAATGTACAGCTTTATAAACTTCACATTGATGTCAACTTACACATTTTGAAGTATAGGTAAAAACACGCCCATCCCCTGTATTGAAGTCTTAAATTCTGTATATTTACTGCTACATGGTCGTTGTATAAACACTCAATGTCAGTGTAGTTGTACATCTTCCATTGTGTAGTTTTACAATGATCATGAGTGAGTGAAGAGATTTGGGAGGCTCTTAACAGCGACGTCTTGAGAGCCGATGATGGCTATTGATGTGAGTATGGAGCAGCGCTGGAATGAAAGGGCAGGGGAAGCGGGAGATCCCCGAGAAAATCCGCCTACCAGCGGCATCATCAAGCACGATTCCCACATGCGAAAATCTGGGAGTGGCTCAGTCGGGGATTGAACCCGAACCGGGTTCAATTTGTGGGAGGCGAGCAGGCTAACCACTCAGACACTGTGTGACCCCTACAATGATCATGTTCTACATTCTGGAGCATCTGCGAGTGTAGAGTTAAAGGAACACATTTTCAGTAATGTTATATTTTCATGTGCAGTTTGCACATCCGAATACAGTATTTGTAATTTTACACAAATTTTCCTAGGAATATAAAGACAACTAACCACAAGCCAATAAATGTATTGTGAGGTTAATTTACATTTTGCTATGTTGTAATTTCCGTATTTTATTCCATATTTTATTTACTTTTTGTGGTAACGAGGTGAGAAGACGGCATATGTACCACGTTGATTGTGGTTGCGTCAATGAATATCCCTCTTTTTTTTACAGATAGTAATGAGGAGGCACTTATAATAACCCAAGTACACAAATAGGTGGTTTCTATTTGAGTCTGAACACGAAGCGTCGTCATCCTAAAACGCGTTTAGCGACCTCGGCCATCGAAATGGCTGGAAAACTGAAAATCTTTATAGTTCAATACCATGGAAATAGAATATTCATACTAAGTCTTGATATAGTAGCCAGCGCGTCGTGTTTTATGAATGCAAGTATGAGCGAATTCGTGAATGTGTTTGTAGCGTGAAGCCCATATACTGTTAAAAATTTTCGTACATTCACAGTAATCATTGCGGAAATATGCTGTTAACAAACGGAAACGCATCCCTAATGAAATAAAAACTAAGCTCCTTTCATTCCACTTTCAGAATTTCTCCGGGTTTCTGACAGCTTCGGATTTTGGAGAAGAACAATAACGAGACAACACAAAGTAAATAGTGTTACAAGACGCCTGGAGGGCGTATCTGAGTTAGCAAGGAATGGAGGTCAAAAAAANATATTTCTTACATAAGTAAATTATCTATCTTGACTATTACTCTTTTTGTTTCTCAGTGAGCAAAATATATCATGTCTATTTTAACTCTAATTAACACCCTTTCTAACGTCTCTGTTTGGTTATAGTGAATTAACACATAATCATCATCAACACTCGTTCAGTCTGTCTGTTGCCATCATTTGTAATGTCTTTCACTCAAGCATCCAGTCCAATATTCCAACCTGCCAGTCGTAATCTTCACTGCTCTGATGTTCGCAGTCGCAGATTTTTCTCCCGCTCGTCTATTTCGGCGTCACTCGTTCCTCTTCTCGCTCGTCGTCTTTCGCTCGATGCTGCACAATCGCCCAAACTCCCGACTCTCATGAACCCTCCACTCCACTCCACTCAAAAAAACTCCCTGCTCAGAGGCCTGTCGTAATTTTATATCGGTCCCCCTGACCATCTGGAAGGTTCAACGCATCCCGAGACACGCTGAGAGAAACGAGGTCAGTAATCCAGAGCATTCTTAAGATATAAGCAGAAATGCAATACAATCAAGTTCAGGAGGGTGCGGCGAGATGCTTCGTGTAACAGATATAAGTTTCTTGGTTTATCGCTCGCCTGCCATTCAAAACATTCCATTGACTTGCCGCCTGTTATCATATAACTTCTCTGTCCTCCTCTTCAGCTAGCTCGCGCGGTACGGGCCAAGGTCAATGCAGACCAGCGACACGTAACAATAATAATACAGAGGTGAAATAGCTGCTTATTCTGCGGACTCCAGTCGCACGTGTCACCAAAATGACGTCACTAGCCAGCCACGTCTCGGAACGCCGTTTGCCAATCAGCGCCTAGTAATTTACAAGCCAGCCAGTAACCTAGCCAATAGCATACATTTTGTGGAGCGCGATAGCCGATCAGAAAAAGGGCCTGTTCTCAGATTCTCACATAACCAATCAGAAAATGAGTATGCCCAAATCAAAGTAACCACCCCGCCATTTCGTATCTGTGTATTTATTTACTCTGTGGCTACTCGAAGCGTTTCACAGCTCTGTAACTTTGAAATTATCGTTCATGTGGCAGTTACAAGAATCTGGGGCTCCTGGCAGTTGTAACTCCGAAGCACATGCTTAACAAAAAATGAAAAATGTCACGAAAACCAGTTGGCCTTAGACCCCCCAGGACTTTCACACATACAGCAGTTGAATTAAATTTATTGCACCTGGAAGTGAGGAGCCATTGTTATTAGAGTCTTCATTTTCTGGAGTTGAAGCTGTCATGGTACGGCTGTAAGTGTTGGGTGCACGAATGTCTAGAGCTCCACGATCATCATGTCCTGAATAAGTGGCTGTTATGCAAGGGCCATAGGCATTGGAGGCCCGGGGCAATGGGGCAGCACAACCTTCATGTTCTGGGACAAATGTCTGTCATCGAAGGTATTATAATTAGGGCTCAGGGGTCTTCAGCTCTGGGGGTAAGTGGCGGCAAGGGCGAGGCGGGGCTGTGACGCCAGCCAGGTCAGCTGCCAATCATTACTGCGGCTNTCTGGGGGTAAGTGGCGGCAAGGGCGAGGCGGGGCTGTGACGCCAGCCAGGTCAGCTGCCAATCATTACTGCGGCTGCCAGTCGCCAGGAGCAGACTGCCTGGTGTGGGAGGGGCGTCGAGGTGGGTCAGCCCTCCCCCCTCCCCCCATCACCGGGGCGCGTGCGCCCGATGCGAGGGGCCGCGCGCGTAACAGTATTTCAAGGCAGAAACTTAACTCCCGCTTATTGAATTTCCTTGCTTTTAACAATCATTAGCGCGACACAGTTGTAAAGGAGCTGATACATATGGTAACAATACAATGTGAAGCGGTGAAAAAATTACTGATTTTGCATATTTACAACTACAGTGAATTTGACATTTTACTTTCGTATTACTGTAACTATACACATAAACGGTTCGTTAAAGTACTATTGTTTAAGGCCTGTGTAAAATGTCGCAAATAAAAAAATACACGAATGTTGGAATATTTTCTGCTACATAGTACTATTATCTATACCATTCTGTGTGAAAATTGTACTACATTATGAAGGTTATTTACTCATTTTTGGGATACATTTACTTGGACGCAGGGTAAAAAACATTTACACCAATTTTGGAGGAGATTCTGCTGCCGCACACATTTGTGTAAAATTACACAAAAATTGTTTACTGTGTACGTAGGATATCGTATAGTCTGCTGGTAAAATTTTCNACACATTTGTGTAAAATTACACAAAAATTGTTTACTGTGTACGTAGGATATCGTATAGTCTGCTGGTAAAATTTTAGTCAAGAACGGGTGTCCCTAATGATGGGTAGTTAGAATTCACCTACATCTTGTAACAAAATAATTTAAAAAAAAATTTAAGAAGTATGTTTACTAGACCTCAAAGAAAAAAATATTTGATGCTATTGGAAGTGCAGAGAGAAATTTCTTGGAAATTAAGTGTGTGGTTAACCTGGAGTTTATTTTCAAGTTTTAAAGCAAAGTTGAAAAATAATATAGCCATAAGATAGACACTGACTGCAGACAAGCCAAGAGACAGATTTCCAAGAAAATTCTTCATGACACTCCTATTTCTTAAAGATGCATTTCGACTGAGATCAAAACTTGTATTTAAACAAATGCTAGCATTTATTTGGCAAAAAAGTAGAAGTTTCAATTGTCATAATTGCGCTTCAAAATGTGTTCGAAATTGATTAAATGTAATTTAGTTTTTTCGTATATTTGCATTTGTCATTGTGTAAAAAAACGCAAATTGTCAAATAAAGAAAAATCTTTTACGTCCTTAATATGCTTTTCCTATATAATGTTTCATTGGGTGTATCCGAGATCGTGAGGGATGGAGGTCTTAATATAAAAAATATAACTAGATTCAATAATTATGTTTATTCTCAATGCTACAAGCAGTCAAACCTCTTTTATTTACCAGTCTGAGCATCTTATCAAACTCTTATTGTTATTATTGAGCGCAATATTTAATTACTATCTCCATATCACTTAAAGTCTTTATAACAATCTTTACTCTTTCTAATGTACTTTAAACTGCGGCCATTATTTCCACACATTTAGTCAAAACAGNTAAACTGCGGCCATTATTTCCACACATTTAGTCAAAACAGTCTATTTCCATCGTTTCGAATGTCTTTTCACTCACGCATCCAGTCCACAGTCCCGCAGATCAGTTCCACCCTTCACTACACACAAGAGCTCGCCGACGCACTCTCGCAGATCGCTGCAGCCGTCTCTCGATGCTCCAGAACCGCCCAACTGTCGCTTAATTAAGGTCGTACGAGACGCCAAACTCTCGGCTCTTTAATCACTCACTCCTCAGCCCACCATTTTGCATCACCGGGACGCTACCCCCTCGGCGAGGGGGAAGTGCAAGCCCCTGCGATAGCTCTTGTCCTCCCATTCGTTTAGCATTTCGAGCTCACATGCTGAGGACAGCTAGCCCATCCCGCCTGGCTGTTGATCAAATTGTCAATCTGCGGCAAGCCAGCAGTTTTTTTTGTTAAAGGACCCCTGGGTAGTGCCAGGGGACTTGCTACCCATAACGGTTTCCTCTCCTTCCCTGCCTGAGAGGAGGGGGGGGGGAGAGGAATG
>NQII01002809.1:122827-169582 GCA_002778355.1 Clitarchus hookeri
AAATTAATAGTTAAGATATTATTTATAATCAATGGGATAATATACAGATATGGAACCACGAAATACTATAAACATCCTTCATGTTCAAAGGGGGTTCACACATTTCGTATACTAAAATAAAATAAAAGTAGTCATTAAGTTTTCAAATTTCATTTTCAATTATTTTATTTTCATTTTAATGGGGGGAGGGGTGTCCCGATATCACCACCCCCTCCCCCGGTATATGCTCCTGTAATTACATATGTATCTTTAATGAGCATAATAATTAATCTTAAGCTTTCCGTAATTTAACAAGATTTTACCGTTTGAAGGACAAAAGAAGGCAAAACGTCACAATATTTAACTTAACTCTCTTATGTGTGCCTCTTAACATTACTCACGCTACACAGTTTGAATGATCTACTTTAGATACCAATCGATTTTATTAGCAAACAACCATAGCTAGTCGATTGCACTGTGCTGTTACGTACGTATTATTGCTTTTAGACAAAGGTATTCTGGAAATAACCGTTTAATAATCATAACATGCTTTATAAACAGCAATAATGTATCACATAAAAAAAATGTTGTGGAGTAGACCCAAGTAGATTACCTAGAAGGTATCAGTTTTTTTCTAACCTACTCTAAAACTAAGTGTTATGTTTGAGCTCGCGGTAGGGACGAGAGTTAATTGCGTCTCAGGGATAAGCCCCATACGCCTACAATGGAAGGAAATCATGCAAGGAGACATGCATCGCGGCAGCAAGGGATTGGGTTGCCATGGCCCCAGTTTGGCCATGACAACTTCCCTGAGTGTACTTACAGCTAAACTATTTTACTAAGAAGAGAAAGGGGAAAACCGGCACATACGCCGTAAAAGCACTTTCGACATGAAAAAATTAAAAATTGTTGCATGCATTATCAGAAATTGCTACAGGAGACAGATGGGTGGAAACCATGCTCTTTATTAATAGGTAGGAAAAATACTAGCAGAGAAGGGGCAGGACATATTTCATTATTTGGCGCTGGCTTAACCAGAGTAATGTTTGCACATCACACTGGTGGGAGGAGTGGGGAGTGGCGCAATTGCCCCCCCCCCCCGAATCACCAGTAGATCCTGAAAACTTAAAGAAAAATTTAGTTAGTTGTCAGTAAGTGTCAACAGAACCAACACAAACCTACTTTTACTAATCCATGATAAGATGGTAATTTCTCTGAAAGGAAAAAAAGAGTTAATGTTAACCTAAATAACCTATAACTTAAACTAAGTCCACGAGGACGATTTTTTTTCGTACCTTATTAGAAACTATATAACCCCAGAGGTGTCCCTTTAGGACTCCTCGTGTTAATCTAAGGCTATATGTCGACAAGACATACAGATACTAAATGAATTAAACTATAGATAAGTATACATCTTAAAAAACTGCGCAGATGCTAACATATTGACCTTGCAGTGTGTTACATGCATGGCTAAGGGGGCTGGAAGGTATCAGTGTGTTACATGCATGGCTAAGGGGGCTGGAAGGTATCAGTGTTTTACATGCATGGCTAAGGGGGCTGGAAGGTATCAGTGTGTTACATGCATGGCTAAGGGGGCTGGAAGGTATCAGTGTTTTACATGCATGGCTAAGGGGGCTGGAAGGTATCAGTGTGTTACATGCATGGCTAAGGGGGCTGGAAGGTATCAGTGTTTTACATGCATGGCTAAGGGGGCTGGAAGGTATCAGTGTGTTACATGCATGGCTAAGGGGGCTGGAAGGTATCAGTGTTTTACATGCATGGCTAAGGGGGCTGGAAGGTATCAGTGTGTTACATGCATGGCTAAGGGGGCTGGAAGGTATCAGTGTTTTACATGCATGGCTAAGGGGGCTGGAAGGTATCAGTGTGTTACATGCATGGCTAAGGGGGCTGGAAGGTATCAGTGTTTTACATGCATGGCTAAGGGGGCTGGAAGGTATCAGTGTGTTACATGCATGGCTAAGGGGGCTGGAAGGTATCAGTGTTTTACATGCATGGCTAAGGGGGCTGGAAGGTATCAGTGTGTTACATGCATGGCTAAGGGGGCTGGAAGGTATCAGTGTTTTACATGCATGGCTAAGGGGGCTGGAAGGTATCAGTGTGTTACATGCATGGCTAAGGGGGCTGGAAGGTATCAGTGTTTTACATGCATGGCTAAGGGGGCTGGAAGGTATCAGTGTGTTACATGCATGGCTAAGGGGGCTGGAAGGTATCAGTGTTTTACATGCATGGCTAAGGGGGCTGGAAGGTATCAGTGTGTTACATGCATGGCTAAGGGGGCTGGAAGGTATCAGTGTTTTACATGCATGGCTAAGGGGGCTGGAAGGTATCAGTGTGTTACATGCATGGCTAAGGGGGCTGGAAGGTATCAGTGTTTTACATGCATGGCTAAGGGGGCTGGAAGGTATCAGTGTGTTACATGCATGGCTAAGGGGGCTGGAAGGTATCAGTGTTTTACATGCATGGCTAAGGGGGCTGGAAGGTATCAGTGTGTTACATGCATGGCTAAGGGGGCTGGAAGGTATCAGTGTTTTACATGCATGGCTAAGGGGGCTGGAAGGTATCAGTGTGTTACATGCATGGCTAAGGGGGCTGGAAGGTATCAGTGTTTTACATGCATGGCTAAGGGGGCTGGAAGGTATCAGTGTGTTACATGCATGGCTAAGGGGGCTGGAAGGTATCAGTGTTTTACATGCATGGCTAAGGGGGCTGGAAGGTATCAGTGTGTTACATGCATGGCTAAGGGGGCTGGAAGGTATCAGTGTTTTACATGCATGGCTAAGGGGGCTGGAAGGTATCAGTGTGTTACATGCATGGCTAAGGGGGCTGGAAGGTATCAGTGTTTTACATGCATGGCTAAGGGGGCTGGAAGGTATCAGTGTGTTACATGCATGGCTAAGGGGGCTGGAAGGTATCAGTGTTTTACATGCATGGCTAAGGGGGCTGGAAGGTATCAGTGTGTTACATGCATGGCTAAGGGGGCTGGAAGGTATCAGTGTTTTACATGCATGGCTAAGGGGGCTGGAAGGTATCAGTGTGTTACATGCACGGCTAAGGGGGCTGGAAGGTATCAGTGTTTTACATGCATGGCTAAGGGGGCTGGAAGGTATCAGTGTGTTACATGCAGGACTAAGGGGGCTGGAAGGTATCAGTGTGTTACATGCAGGGCTAAGTGGGCTGGAAGGTATCGCCTTGCCGTATCGCATTTATACAGTCGTCTACTCTGCGTCGAGGCTTTAGCGTGCACAAGGCCGAGAGATAATGGCTCCCACGACTATCGCTTTTAATTGCTGTAGTCGTTTCAGGCAGGGATTACGATGGCTTCACGTGACAAATTTGCACACAACAAGCAAGAAGTTCACACATGCCTGTTAAAACTTGATGTCTGTAAACAGAAACTCTCACGTTCGTATGAGGTAAAGCAAACGTAATATGTTCATGGAATGGACCACAGTAGCTAAATTTGNGGCTAAGTGGGCTGGAAGGTATCGCCTTGCCGTATCGCATTTATACAGTCGTCTACTCTGCGTCGAGGCTTTAGCGTGCACAAGGCCGAGAGATAATGGCTCCCACGACTATCGCTTTTAATTGCTGTAGTCGTTTCAGGCAGGGATTACGATGGCTTCACGTGACAAATTTGCACACAACAAGCAAGAAGTTCACACATGCCTGTTAAAACTTGATGTCTGTCAACAGAAACTCTCACGTTCGTATGAGGTAAAGCAAACGTAATATGTTCATGGAATGGACCACAGTAGCTAAATTTGGTTGGTCCAGCGTCGGCCCAACGTTTGGCTCTGCAGTTGGACCAGCGTTGTCATATTACGTTGGCCCAACGCCAAAATGTCACGCGGGTCTGCATTGGCCCAACATGACTTTTATGTTGGTTGCCAAGTGAAATACAACATTGACCCAAAATAATGTTATGACTGTGTGCACACTTTTAATAGTATTGTGTTTTACTTTCCGAAAGGCATTCGCATAGTCATTTACAAGCCAATGATTTACCAACATGTTTCGACGTTGGTAATGTGTTGGCAGGATGCGTTTTTGCATACATAATGCCAACCAATAAACAATATTCTGCCAATGTTGGTTACCGGTGTTTTAAATAAATTGTGTCCATTGACTAAAAATAAAAAATAAACAAATCTGTCAACTGTGTTAATAATTAGGTACCATTTTTCACTTCATATAATGATCCAGAAACTTTCTTGGTGAATAAAGGATTCGAGCTCGCGTCCTTTAGGTTACCAATCCGATGTCTTATACACTACACTACTTTTGTATTTAAGTCAGATTTTACTACTTTGAAACTAAATTAAAAACATACCAGTTATACCAGTATTTTTTTCCAGCTAATAAGCGATACACAAACAACAACAGGCAGTTTATTTCTAAAAAATCTCTGTACTTAAAAAAAAAACTGAAACACAGAGCAAATAAAATGAATTATGCATGTTTTATTTTAAGAAATATTACTAATATCTTACGTTGGCGTAATGTCCGTAATGCAAAGGGTAACAAAAAGTACCCGTCACCAACACTGTTATTTTCACATTGTCACAAAACACGAGGGAAAAAACATTGTTCAAAGAAAAAATTTCGTTTGGCAAGTCTTTATATTCTGTGAAAACTGATGTATTTTTTAATTTAAAAAGATTATTTTCAATTAGTAAATTTTTGTTGGTTGTACAATGTTGTACCAACGAAGGTTTTCACACCAAATGCCGACAGTCTTTTCCAACAATTAACCAACACATTGCCAACAAAGTAAATTTAAAATAAGACATCGTTTGTGTTTTAAAAATATCGCTATTAAGCAATATTGTGAAATTATGGTGTTATTTCCTCATAAATATGGCAATTTTTTTGTTAGCATATTTTGGTTATACATTTTTGGCTTAACTAAAGTTTACATACCTTATGCCGACAGTGTTTTCCAACAAGTAACCAATACATCGAAAACAAAGTCAATTTTATATAAGACTTGGTTTATGTGTTAAAGACATTGCTTGATACAATCATACAAAATTATGTTATTTCGTTTTAAATGTGGTTTATAACCATTGTTGGCATAATGTTAGTTACACAATATTGGTCCAATTCAACAATTAATACCAGTTACCAACAATTGTATTCCCAACACTGACACAACATATGACCAACTGAACATATTTTTAAAAGAAATAGCTCAGGTCATGAAGAACCTTCATATTATACAAAATATAAGAACGTGGCATTGTTTTCATAAAAAAAAGTTCGTATATACTTTTACTTAAAATGTTGGGTGCCTAACGTCGGTCCAACAGAAAAATACACACTATTACTAACAGTACGTTCGACAACGCGTTGCCAACCATCAACCAACCATTAAAAAAAAAATATATATATACACTTGCGAAAGGTTATGGCATTTGCTGATTTAGTGACATCGTTTTCTCGAGGGGTTCTAAATAATCTCCCAACATTTTCGTTGCAGCAAATTTTTGTAGGCAGTTTCCGTTGGGCCAATGTTGTAGAAATATGTGTAGTGCTACAGGCCAACATATAGCCAACGTTTCCAACAAACGTAGAATGTGACGGGGGGAAATTTTGCCAATATTTAACTTCTACGTACGTAGTACATAAATGTGTTGTTGTTTAGAGGTTTTGCTTGTCGCTTAAAGTGCTTACATAGTTGTCGCGCGTGTCTCATTGTAAGCAGTTGTGTGGATTATAGATTTAAAAAAAAATGTATTAAGAATATTTCAATGAAAATATTTTTTTCAGGATAGAAATAAAAATCCGCGTTTTGTTGCCCATTCATAAATTTGGTTCTTGAAACATACATGCCATCGTTGGAAGGCGAAAAAAAAAAAGAAAAAAAAAAAAAAATCAGAAAATATTACTATAAGTTGCTCTCTGTTTAATATTATTATTCTTTTGTAAAACAGCGTTTTAAACTGTAGGTAATGACAACGCAGGAAGTGGAGTGGAGTTTAAACGCGCCGGAACATCGCCCCGGCACTGCTTTGTGAGATTTCAATTTTATGTTGCCCAAGCATCATGTTATTATTGTTTTTTTTTTTTGTGAACGCATTGAAAACAACCACAACCATCGATAATTCACCATGTTTTTAATGTCGTATACGTTTTCGTGTAGAAACGACAGGCAGGTGGGATGAATTTGTAAGTGAAACGTTCGGATGTGAAAGTTACCATCGTGGTCTGATTTTCAGTAGAACTAAAACTCATGTCTGCCTGTACTGTTGCAATTGTCAACACCTAGCTTTGTATGTTTGTTGTTCAGTTCAGTTGCTCCGTTGTTGAAGTAAAATATAAAATATGACGTTTGGAAATACATAATTTTCAATTAAGTGAGATAAAAGTGATGCAATATATTATCTCTTTATTTAAGTACAGGTGTATAACACTTCTCCCCCCTCCCCCCAAAAAAACTACCCTTAATGTGAAAGCTCTCCGGGGCTGATACATTTATGACTTCACCCTTGGATAATGCTGCACCTTTTATGAACATATTGCTGTATTAAAACCCTATAGTCGTCACTTACAATTATGAGGAAACAGAACACACGTGACGCTTGTTGATGCTATTCTCCATCGCAGTCGCTATACTTCCTTATGTTGGGATGTGACATTGAGGCGTTTAATATTGTTTACTGAGGCGTTGAACGCCGGCGAGGGTGAAATGGGGTAGAAGTGAAGCAGCGGCGAATGCGAGGGTGGGGGAAAACGGGAGTGCCCGCAGAAAACCCGCCGTGCAACGGCAACGTCCGCCACGTTTCTCACATGCGAAACAGACAGCATTTGCCTTGGTAGGAGGCGAGTGGCCTGACCGCTGCACCTCCGCGGGCTTCCTCGCAGGTATCGATCCCCTTCAAGGGTTCCGCCTGCCCTTCAGTTATTTTGCGCGTTCCAGATCTCGACACGCCTGAGCTCTAAGGCTGACTCTTTCACACTGAACCCCTGCCTCATCGTCTCTATTAGCAAGGCGCCCACAAGCGGCGTGGAGTCTCTCCGTCGGCGACTCGCCAGGACGTGATTTTAAGCGGTGGACTGTGTTTTTATGGCACGCCAGTAAAGATAAACGTGTTAAGCGCGTTTGAAGACAACTTTGAAGTTTCCCTATAGAAAGTTCAGGTAAAAATAATTCTGGAAACACCCATTTTAGCTATTTTTCACGCCCATAAAATCATCCTTGTAGTAGAAATGAGAACTTGAAACTTGTCTTTGTGCACGAAATGCTTCTTAAATGATATTTCGTGTTCACGCACAACTGTAAAATATCTAACCGTTTTTGAATCTCGTGTTTTCTACCAAACTTCTGCAACGAAGTTTTTCCATCCCTATCAATTTCCATTAATTAGAACGGATTGCAGACTTGCGCGGCCTCTGACAGAATTAACGTCTTGGCGTGCGAAGATTTCAGTACTGCCCATTCCTCTTCCTGATTTTCTGTCTAGGAAAGACGGTTGGGGGGGGGATGGCTAACGTACTAAAGCTACCTCTACATTAGACACACATATATTTTAAGTAGCCAGGGTTTCAAACCCCGGAACAATGATATCTTCAGGTAACACCTTAGCGACCTTGTTCAACAAATGTGCTCCAAATTCACCTTGGTTGGTAACAGTGGCGGTATTTTCTTCTGCCGCCATCACTGTGTACTTAACTAATAGGTAGAGACCTGCAAAATTCGCGTTATTTTTTAAGGACAGAATGAACTCCATGTTACTGTGCGTTTGACCGACTTCGCCCGTTGGCAAAAAAATAATGCCAGGCAGGTCTCATTAANTACTAAAGCTACCTCTACATTAGACACACATATATTTTAAGTAGCCAGGGTTTCAAACCCCGGAACAATGATATCCTCAGGTAACACCTTAGCGACCTTGTTCAACAAATGTGCTCCAAATTCACCTTGGTTGGTAACAGTGGCGGTATTTTCTTCTGCCGCCATCACTGTGTACTTAACTAATAGGTAGAGACCTGCAAAATTCGCGTTATTTTTTAAGGACACAATGAACTCCATGTTACTGTGCGTTTGACCGACTTCGCCCGTTGGCAAAAAAATAATGCCAGGCAGGTCTCATTAANAATGAACTCCATGTTACTGTGCGTTTGACCGACTTCGCCCGTTGGCAAAAAAATAATGCCAGGCAGGTCTCATTAAACTCTTGAGTCAAGGCCAATCTATTTTAAGGAGATCAAGCATATAGGTGACGGTGATTGAAGTGCAGCGCCAATGAAACCCGGACTATGCCCACTTGTGTAAAAGGCAATGGAGTCTATCCCGTCGCCGAAATATAACGCGAATTTCGCACGTCTCTATTAGTAGAAAATAAGGGATACTATCTTAGATGAACTGTCTTATTTGCAGGTCGCATGCCTGCTTCCGCACAGCACAACATCTACTATTGCCTCAAGCCCTTCTGGATGGTTTCAAAAATATTTGGCGTTGACCCTTATGATACGATCATATCGCAGGATGATAACGGAAGGGAAATTTTGAAACTCACAATGACGCCTGGAACAGTTTTCTACGTGGTGTCGTCCATGTTAGCCACCTGCGCGTTTCACGTTTTCTTCACTTGTGTCATCGTTGGAGATTCCAGCAGTACATTTTTTGAGAATTCTAGACTCTTGACGCTTGTCATCTGCATCAACGTAATGTTTGTAACAAGTTTGGTGGTGAAGATAGCAATGTGTGCAAATAAGGGCGCAAGGGAGAAAATGCTTCAGCTGTACCAGGAAGTAGACGACGTGTTGCTGGAAAATGCACAAGATTACTACAAGAAAAGCAATAAGCATGCCTTGATCGGCGTGCTTTTGATGTTCGCGACAATGGGTTTCATCTGCAGTGGCAATGCGTATGAAGCTTTCATGCACCGAACTGCAAAGTTTATCTCTGCGTTGAATTTCAATTTCTCAGACTTAATAATCTTAACGATGATTGCTAATTACGTGAACACGGTGTTGCTTGTACGACAGAGGATAGCCATTTTGAACAAGAAGATCCAGATGGAATGCGAGACCCTAGCCACGAGAACAACACACAGCGAGTCCACGGTACGATACGAATTACCAGCAATGTACATTCAAGAACTGCCGCATCGCGTACGTTCGCCCCGACACGCGAGAAGCATTCAGAGCATACTCGGAGAAGAGGGCGCACCCGACAAGCACGTAGCTCTAGCAAGGAAGATCGCTTCTTTCAAAACGCTGTACCACAAGATCTACAAGATATCTGCTCTGGTGAACGCCGCGTACGGCGTGCCGGTGATGTTCATCGTCTTCACGTCCTTCGTGAACTTCATACGGAGCTGCCACATGCTGCTGCTGTTCCTCTGCAGGGTACTGCTGCCTTCGCTGCGCACCACCGTCATGGCCTCGAGCGTGTTGCTGCCCGTCGTGTGGTCGCTCTTCTACGTCGCGGAGGCCGTGATGCTCGCGTGGGCGAGCGACTCGGCCTGCAGGGAGGCTCGCAGGACCACTGGCATCCTCCAGGACCTGCTGCTGCAGCCCGGCCTGGACAAGGAAGCGTCGCGGCAGCTCGAGGACTTCTCGTCGCAGACGGCGAGGAAGAAGCTGCTCTTCAGCGGCGGCGGCTTCTTCAGGCTCGACTTCCAGCTGCTCACCTCCATGTGCGTGTCGGCCACCTCCTACCTGCTGGTGCTACTCCAGTTCGACACGGGATACCAGGATAAAGTCACCAGCCGAGTAAGTCACTGATACCATGGGCTGCTCACGGTCAAATAACCACTTTTCAAACAAAACCTTTCACAAAGTCATAACCATGTGTATAGTCCATTCACGGTTACTTCCAAATTTTCTGAAGCACTGCTAAATTTCTTCTTGCAGTATATTCCTCTGCTTCATTGAAATCTAGCTTAACAGAGTTAATGTTTATTCTACTCAGGTTGGGAAGCTCAATGCTTTTATTTTGGCAACTAAAATTTCTTGCCACTAGGTAAGCGCTAGTGTCGTATGTGTATCGGATTTTCTCTATTTTCTATGTTAAAAACAAAATAATTGCTATAATCACAAATAAAGTAGAATCTTTCTCTTTTATTATTCACGTAGCTTAAAAAGTTAAATATAAGTGATATCTTTGAACACTGCGCACCTAGTGGCGGAAATTTTCCTTATGCCTCATACGAAAACTCGTTTCGTTCCTAACCTGATTAGAATTAACCTCAGCCGAGTCTAGATAATTGAACCAACGGAACAACGCACAACGTTCGTGCGCAGTCACTTTAATAATATTTTACATAAGAACTATTTCTTACTGCTGGGCATTACCAACACGCCTATTCTCTCTCCGCTTTTATTAAAAAAAAAATTAAATTAACTATAGTAATTTACAGATAAAATAAAAGTAAATTTCAGTTTAACCAAAAAATTACACTTTTATGTTAGCAGAAGTATAAAAGTTTTGTAATACCTAGTACACTTAAGAAACAACTAATTACGTCATACATGGGGTGATTCTTCAAAGGTTTGATTCGGAAAGTGTGAAGAAACAGCGAACAGAGTAAGCCCTATATGTACAACATCGGACACGAGCTTGCAGGCTATTATTTCAGTTGGCGGTGAACTAATAACAACTATCCCAAGACTTGACATGGCATTGTGACTGAAGGTAGTATTCAATTGTTCTAAACACATTATAATATGAATTGGCGTATTAGAAACACATTTACATTCCAAACAATTATTCCACGGTTTTACTAGTATGGTAAATGAATGAAACGATCAGGCCCATGGCGATGTTAATTTCACTTACGGCAGAAGGATACAAAACGAGAAGGAAGAACTGATCCCAAGCAGGGCTTTCAAACGTGCTCTATTTGCCGTGAGCAGCCTTTAAAGGGAAATGTATAGAGATATTTATTCATAGAGAGAGACCCAACGATTTCGTGTTACAGTCCAGGCGTCTTAAATTATATGTTACTTCCCGTGTCCCACTGAACCTCCATTCATTCAACACGGCCTGGCAGGACACTAGCATAGGACAGTAGGAAGGCCTATTCCACGTACCCGAGTGGAACAGAAGAATGGGGTCTGCCAGGGAAAGCAGCCAACGCGCAAATAACTTATGCTCGATTATGTAGTGGACTCCGAAGTGTAGCATGGTGCCGTGATATATATTGCCATATTATAAGGCCTCTACACTGTTAAAAAAATATCGTAGGATTAAAAAAAAAAGTATAAACATATTCAGCTATCTTCGTAAAATTACGGATATCTTATCCCTTAGTAACGGACATCCCGCAAGTATTGTGTAACTTAACGTGAATTCACTGTATTTAAATTTACTAGTAATTTTTTTCTGTGCAATACTTTCTGTTTTTAACATCGTACCACGAAAAAAAAATCTAATTTTAGTCATGTAGGTTATTCACTCTGCATTAACGAGTAATAAAAAGTTCAAAACTTTTGTAGGGAGACGGGAAATTTACCAGCCTTTAATGTAAAGTCCGGTTTTAAATAAATTTTTTTTTTTCCTAAATGTTAGCCACGCAGGCCACTATTCAGTAATAAACTTATCGAGCTACAGAGTTTAGAAAAATGTACTGGCCCAAAATGTTTTTCGTAATATGACTTTTGTGAGGCAATACATATGTTCTTAGAGTCATGTGCAGAATTACTATAAGCGGCACGACTTCCAGAATGAACCGTGGTCCGCTCCACATGGATACCGACTCTGGACTAAGGTTATCGAATCACCTCCGGTTTAACCACCTCACCTTGTGAATTCTACCAACTCCATTTTCCACCTGCTTCGTATTTAGATGGATAGTTGGCCGTCATCCGTAGACACACAATATTTAAGTGCCAGTGATCGGGTTATGCCTAGAGACCTGAAAAATTCGCGTTTTCATTTCGGGACAAGCTAGAATCCAAAACCCCGTACGTTTGTATTGCTAATGCTATTGGTCCACCCGTTAAATTACACCTCCTGGACAACTCTGAGCCAATAATAAATACACAGTAAAATGCAGATCGAATAACCGTATTCCGCTAATACAACAAGCGAATGGAGTATAGCCTACAGGTCATTGAACTCGCGAATTTTTCTGGTCTCTAGTAATGCCTAACAAGTGCAGTGAAGTCACAGCTAATCCACCAGTTGAACCAGACAATGGAGTTCCAGTGTGGCACTGTTTCCCCCGCTGAGACCTTCGGCCCTCGGACAGACCCGCTGTCCGGGTTAAGAGCTGTTCTTATCCGCCATACTTTGCCTAAGCTACGAAGGCCGCTTTTTGACAGTTCGGTGGCTGGAAGAATATAATATTCTCTGAATAGGACAGGGTTCGTCAATACAATTTTGTTTCAAACTGACAGAACAAACACAAACAGCATGTCGTTCGTCATATGTCAGAGCTAGGGCCAGTGACTTTCCACGTAAAAATCGGCGCACACAGTAGACTTCAAAACTATATACACACCTCAGCTGTTGTTATACCTCCACTGGCTGCTGGTGCCTTGTCCGTCTTTGACCAAGCCACTCAGGACTAAGCAACTCCAGCACTGAACCTACGTGATTCGTGCGCAAACGGTTAACACGGGCTAGAGAATTTTTTTAGCCAATCAAAGAAGCTGGTGTGCTCTTGTGCTAGGTCAGTGCCGTCCACAGTAGCACATAATAACCATGACAGACCCGGAAATTTCGCGGATTCACTTGGAAACACGCTAGACTATGTGTACTCGGCTATGTGCACTATGTGTACACTATAATATGTACACTCGAGCCTCAGGTAGTTGTTCGTTGGCTGATGCTCCAGTTTAACCCCCAAGCCAGGATTTGACCCTTGTTTCCTTGCGGGTTTGTTATTGGCTTTTATCATCGCAGGGCGTATCTTACGAAATGCGATCCAATTGAAAAGGAAATTCGTATGTACGTGCGTTATAAGTCTAGCTTGTCCTCAAATGAATTTAGCGAAATTTCCGGGTCTCTAATAACTATGTTGTAAAGCACTTCGGTCCATCGCAGCCATACGGCCTCGACTTGTTCTGTCCACCGTGAACGGCGAAGGGACTTGCCAGGGACTAACTACCACCACGATTCCAACACCAGTCTCGCCTTATCCGGGTCCGCGACCGGCGGAAGCTCAAGCAGGAACGACGCTCCCCAACCTTGCTTCATACTACATTCGTAGCTGGTTAACGAGCTAGGAACATTGTGACGTCACTGAAACGTCATTATCGTCTAAAAATAAAACATGGATGTCTTCAGTTTCCATCAGACATTTTTGTATGTGGGACCAGTTACACAATTTTTATGTTTGATGGGTTCAACCAATTAGAAATGCGCACAACAAACCTGGTCATTTACAAGCCCACAAAACCAAAATGGCGAAAAATAACTGGAAACAAAAAAGTTTGAGGGCGTGATTAATTAATTTAAAAGCTGTCCAGATATGAGTGTCATTGGGAGTGTACATTGAACAATAATGTTAAAAAAAAAATCAGAGGCATTAAATTTTATCGCACAGATAATATCTCTGATGTAGGAAGTAATACCGCAGTTAAGAGGCAATATTAAATCGCAACACTCATAACGTTCCTTCCTTTATAGCCTGTTTACGGTAAACTAAACACATCTGAAAACCCTGCTTTAGATCTACTTGTATGCACATTGTGTATTATTCCACCACATGTAAAATTAGCATTGCCATGGGCCGGATCACTTTGTTCATGTGCCAGTCATGTGAAATTGTAAAATTATCAGAAAAGTAAATATTTTTACAAATTTGCTAATTTTTACGCTTATATGCATTCAAAAAATGTAAAGCAAAATAAATAATTTCACTATGCACAAATTCTTATCTGAAACTTTATAAAGTCCACTTTTTAGACTTGGAACTACTTTTGATCCGTCGTTACCAATTTTGCCTGGGCGTTTGCCAGTCAGTGTGGCCGTTAAAATATATGGAAGTTGATATGACTGCCGCAGTGATATTTTTTAAAGGTTGATTTTAAAAAGTGCTTAAATAACCATTAGTAGCCTATTTCAGGCTGCAAGGCAACAGAAGAGCAATATCAATCTTTTAAATTTATGTTCGAATATCAGGCTTTTAAAATTATGTTAGAATAAAAATTCAGACTTGGTGAGTATATCATTACACTCAATTCCAATTGTGTACAATAGTGTGCATATTACACATAAAGTAATTTGTACCGACACTGTACACTATAAGACTCGATGCCTAATGATCTCCCCTGTGGGTAACTGATTTCAAAGTTGTGCTACTGCTCTAGATTATAGATTGGTAATGTCAGTATATATGGACATAAAACTTGCAGCTCATTAGTTGTGATAACGACGGAATAAGTGTTGTGTCGACTAAAGTACAGCACATATAAAAAAAAAGTCTTATTTGAAACACCCGAAACCATACATTAGAGCGCAAAAGTGTTGAATGTCTGTAATTATGTACCCACAACTACGACTAAAGATTGGTGCAAATAAAACGAAAGAGAAACTTCGACTAAGATAAGTAAGAATTGTGAGCTACGATGGTCTTAGTTGCAAAATCCGGCGGGTTTGGCATTCACACGCGTGTAGCAGGGTGGAATTTAGAAGGGTGTTTGGGTTTTCTCGAATTGTCCCCGTTTATTACTCTGACTTGATCCCCGCTACCTCCGCCTCCATTCATAAAACTGCCGCGAACCCCCTGGTGTGTCCATCGAGTAGAGCAGCCGGCCCCACTTGACCCCAGTAATCTCTCATGCCATGCATGTCGACCCTGCCATATGCGGGATCAGCGAGGGGATGTTACTTTCTACGTCTATACTGTGCTCTTTGAAAATAAAAATTACGTTCGTCACAGTCATGCACTGTATAGTATAGAAACACAGAGTATATAATAATATAGAGGTGAAATAGCCGCTTATTCCGCGAACTCCAGCCGCACACGCCACCAAAATGGAGTCACTAGCCAGCAACATGTCGGAACGTCGTTCGCCAATCAGCCAGCCAGTATCCCAGCCAATATGGTACATTTCGCAGCACGCGGTAGCCAATCAGATGCTAGGCCTGATCCCAGACCCTCGCGCAACCAATCAGTGAATGTGTACGCCGTTTCGTCTTTGTGTATTTATTTACTGTGACAGGTAACGAAAGAAATAACTTAAGTGAAAAACAGTCTACTGAACAATAAAATAAATTGACTTTACTTGCCATAGATACCTTAAGACTTCCTGGCCCGATTTAGTCTATGGCATCGAGTGGTGCAAATAAGACATTCTTTTATTCGGGGCCGTGTTGACATAAAACTTATTTTGTTGATTATAGCTAGGGGCACCTGTTTCTCGCGAAAAGATTTTAGGACAGCTGTGGTCCAAAACACTTTAGTTTAGGACCACTTTCGTGATTGGATCATTTGAATTGTTATGCGTCTTATCTGCCTGCCCGCCAATCACGGGCGGTCAGGTATCGAAGAAACTTAATTCTGACTGGCTCATTCGTGTAACAGACTCTCTTCTCACAATGGCAAGAGGGAAATCGCCAAATGAAGACTGCAAGTGTGCACATGTGATTTTGAAATCTGGCATCCGCCTAAATCCTTCCGCGAAAAACAGGTGGCCCTAATTACAACCAATTGACTCAACGATTCGTGTTCGGCTACAGTAATAGGATCATTTCATAACCGATATGAATAGCACTGTGTATGGGTCAGTTACCGAGAGGGAAGATGATTGTGCACTGAGCCTCGCAAAGTCTATGTACCGGCCAAACAACTACATTTCTGTGTATCACGTACGCGATGGTGTGCACTGGTTTCTGACCGGGATAAGACAGAAGTGAGTCACCTACACCCACTACCTCGCGAACACCATTTATGTTTGTCTCTGTCCTATTGCTCCACACCTCACTGGACACGATTGCCCACAGTAGCTAGGGACCTGCGAAAGTCGCGTTATTATTTCACGTCAGGCTGAACTTCACACTACTCTACATACTTGAGCCGGCGTCGCTTCTCCATTGGCCGCTGCCTAGATGCGAAGTCACGCCCTTCCCGACTTGACTGCACGTGGTTCGGGCACATAAATGTGAAGTGTTCGTTTATTGGCGCAGAGGTACCCAGGGCGTGTCACATAAATTATGGTCCAATTACAAACGTATTGCACAGGTACACGTGTTTTAAAGTTTAACGTGTCCCCAAATAATAACGCGAATTTTGCCGGGCTCTGCCAACAGCTTAATCGGCTTGAGCCAAGCTTGAATCAAGCTTGTCATGTCAAGCCTGTAAGCTTGGATAAAGTTTACTATGTGAGCCAACATGTGGCTTCTATCATGCTAATTAGTGTCCACAGGTCAAGCTTGTAACTAGCTTGATTAGTAAAACGTGTTACAAGAGCCTGTCTTGGCAACCTACAAGCATATTTCAAGCCATCTACAAGCCCACCATGAGAAACTGTGTGCCAGTCATAAAAAAATGTGGCTTGAATCAAGCTTGAATCACATGTGATATGACAAGCTTGCTCAGCAAGACAAATTAAATTCAAATGACAAGTTTGACGCAAGCTTGCATGCTATCTGGGACTGTATTGTACAACGTTCACTACTGGCCAGCTTTCAGCCATTACGATGCGGAGTTTAACAGTGCTCCAGTGAAATGCTTTCTTCCTAGGTAACATAACTGTAAACCAGGAAATTTCGCGGATTCATCTGGCAACAACCTAGACTCCACAACACTTATTTGTGTACTTGAGCCTCAGTTGGTTGATCATTGACTGTTGCTCCAGTTTAACACCAGACCAGGTAGCACAGGATTCTGTCCTAGTTTGCTTGTATGCTCTTTATTGTTTGAAACTCGTGCTGGACTTGTCTAACAAACAGTGGCTCAACAGAAACTGAAACTCAAGTGTTCACGAGGATCAAGTTCAGCTTGTCCTCAAGTGAATTCGCGAAATTTCCGGGTCTCTTAACATAACATGAAATCCATTTTGCTCATCTGAGTAGTTTTACGCTTCTGGTGCTGCCGACGTCACATTACGATGCAGTGAATTTCGTGAAAACTGCTGGTGGCGTCACCAATATGTTAAAGGTATACGTGACGTCGCAATATTGCTGGAAACTGCGTAAAACCTTGTTCAAACAAGCAACGTCATATGAGGTCGACTGACGTCAGGTCGTTAATTCCGCGTTCTTGTAATGCAGGAAGCGGCAGTAAATTCCCGAGTATGTTTATGTTTACTCGGGGGTTTGCATTTTGTAACAGCGTGGAAGGATATGAAATAGGTTCTTCTACCGGTTCAGAAGGAAACGAAATCCGACACAAGAAATAAACTCATTCTTGAAAAGAAACATTGTACACAAACGTGGCAAATTAATTCGAAAGAGTAATGCAAATTGTATATTTTGACAAATGTATGTAAATGTGCAACAACCTGGTAGTATGTGAAAACTCATTCTTGAAAATAAATACTGTATACAATCGTAATACAGGGATTCGAACGAGTAATGAAAATTGCATATTGTGACGAATATCTGTAAATGTGCAACAACTTCGTATTGTATGAACTGTAATGTCAAATATTAAAAATATACACTTGACACATTCGAGAAAATCCAAAAGCAATAATGCACCATTGTTGGTAACAGTGTAACTTTAATGTGTTAATCTTTCCAGTGCTGTAGCTTAATATTATATGTGTAATAATGAAGTAAGTGTGAAATATCATGTTAATGTGTCAAAAATAAATCACGCACATCCTGCAGTCACATATGATTGTTTCCCAACAAAGTGTTAATAGTAATATTAGGGATAGTTATTTATTTTGGGTAAATTTGGCTACTTTTCAGGTGTCAGTGTACTGTGTTCATTTATGAAGGTTTATTTCGTTATTAGTGTCTTCCCCGAGTGAGGTTATTTGCCAGGTTTGATTTGGCCAATGAGAAGTCTTCTGCTGCAGTACTGAACTCTGTGATTCGTTTGCAAACAACCACACCATGTGTAATTCAATTGATAATGTTGCAAGACCTACAACGTCTAGCAAACTATGTTGACACATGAGACTTTAGCGATGCACTGCTAACTATAAGTATAACACAACAATTGTTTGTGTTCTATGAGTTTTTTTTTTCCTATGCGAACTTGCATGTAAGTAAATGTTCAATAGAAAATATTAAAAACGAAAAAAAAAAATCTACTTCACACACGAGTTTTATGCGTACATGATTTCGCGCGTTAAAAGCACTGCTGAAACACAAATTTCAAAATGTCCCAGGAGCAGTTAACAATGTATGTTTCAATAAATGTCTACAATAAAAATTAATAGGTAATATGTGATTGTTTTTTTTTATTTTCCCTTTCTCCTGTGAACACTGTGCCGTAATTAAGGGATATCAATCCTCTCTCTCCTGGATGAATCTGTTTTCCAATAGATAGTTTTACTTCCAAAGGTTTAACGAAATTTTTCTCACGATACGACAAAACTAGCAGCTTCAAACGTTTTACCAAGTTCTTACAGCTTTACTGTTTTGAATAATTTTCAACTAGTAACTGCTGGAAAGAAAGAAATTAATTTTTTCTTTACAGAAATGACGCCAGCAGCAGTTTGGCCAACCAACGCCAAACTTGGAACATGTACGGAAAGATGTCCTATGCTTTGTCGATCCGTTAAACATGGCACAAAATCAGTAGTGCCGGTTTCGGCGAAAATTCCGTAAATTTAAACTTTAAAACTACAAACAAAATGATTGACATTTTTCTTTGAAAATATTTGTCATTAGAAACTGCAAAATATGCATCGTATGTGTTAAGGGCAATTACTATTTTATCTACTGTAATGTTATACTGCCTTGACTTCAGTTACAAAGGAGTTCTGCTATCGGCCACTTTTCTCACGGGGGGGCTATGGAGTTAGAGGAACATAAGAATAAGAGTGCAGAATTCTTCCTACTAGGTGGATTGGAAAATGCCCATTCTCTTAGTAAATTCGGAACTGCGAAGACGAATAAAATTTCAACGTTCAGTGTATATATGTAAATATATGAGCGTTACCGTCTTAAAAATATTTTAGTGTTTTAAAATATGCCTCTTGTTATATTAACAAATTGGGTTCTCAAACGAAAGCAATATTTTCAAAATTTTAAACTTCTTTTAAACGCGAGCAGAAAAAAAATGCAACATTAAAAATAATTTACTTTCAAAACGCAGAAAACTAAAATATTTCTTTAGTTGGAAACACTGATAATTCTCCAGTGGCGTGTGGTGAACTGTTGCAAAGTAAAATGGCGTTAGCTGTATTGTTGTATCCTGTTGCTTGCTAGTTTACACTTGTACCACTAAAACGCATCTAGGTAGCTGATGCCACAGGACGCGTGCAATGGGTCCCTTGCTGCTCGCTTGTGAGTGGTCGGAATGCATTCAGTTTCTCTAGGCTAGCACGGTGGTTACTGGCTCTTGCTGCGTGCACCGAGAATATACAGCAGTGAGCAAGTACCAGCTTACCTTGCAACAGTTTACCACACGCCACTGATATACTCCAGGAAATCACTGAATACTTCCAAGCTTTAAGTGACGCAATGATAAAACCCTCAAAAAATATGCACAGCTGAAAAAAAAACCATTCATTCTTCTTGTGTACAAAACAAATTGAAGAGCGATATATTATTAAGTAGTTCATTTATACAGGTGTTGAAAGGACGATGTTTGAATATAACCAGTGCAGGAAATGGAAATTTTCTTTTCTAATGATGCGGCAATATTGAGATATTATTAGGAATTGAGATATTATCACGACAGTACAAATGGCAGTTATGAAAAATGGGTTACAGAGAAGATTGTTTCAAAATTGTATCTTGGCGTATGAAGTTTTGATAAATAACATTGTGTAACACGGTATTTAACTAACAGACCTCCAGATGTAATGCAACAACTAACGAAACTAAACAACTGCTACGGAATACAACAAGTGACATTTTGAAAACAAAATCGAACCAATTCTAACTGTGTGAGTAGTTAGGAAATATAGATTCTGCGTCACCTGGCGTCCTGACGTGGTGCCACGGTCCAACCGCGGCCATTTTGGACGACATCACGCCGAAACCTCCTACTCTGTCATTCCTCGTCAGCAGCGTCCATTTTGTTTTTCCTCGGAATTTCCCTTTTTCCCCCTCCTACTCGATCATTCCACCTTGTCTCTTCGTGCTCTTGCATTCCGATTCTTTTACTTCCGGGTCTGGCATTCCGATTTTTTCTCATGCTCTCTCATTCCTTCCTCTCTCTCTCTCTCTCCCATGCCCGTTCTATCTCGTCTGCTCTATCCCTTGGTTTTTTAATATTCCTTCTGGTCTCTATTTTCTCTCTTGTCTCCCATTCATTTCCTCTCTCTATCTTTCTCGCTGTTTACGTACTCCATCTTTAATTTCCTCGCCTGCCACCAGTCGTCTGTTGTGGGCGGCCATATTTAATGTTCGCGCCCGCCACCAGAGTGTGCGAAGTTCTACCGTTCGCAGTTAGGAGCGCTGGTATCGATGCGGCTATTTTGTGTGTTGGTAATCATGTCGCCTGCAGGGGTGCGCTACCATCGGGGAGTTTCGTGGTTGCTAGGAGTGCTGGCATTTTTTTTTTTTTTAGTTGGTTGTTGTTTCGGAACACAAAAAAGTGCCGGAGGCTTGCGAGATCGTTCCGGTACCCTTCGGGTCGGCAGTCAAGCGTCTTGAACACAAGACTACTGCGACATCCACGAAAGGGAGGTGTTTAATGTCGAATATGTGTATAATTATTACTATCCCGACATTCAAAAAAATTGGACAGGCCCCGACTTTATACACAAAAATCGCCATTGCATGGTCAGGAGAAGAAATAAAGTAAATATTCGCATCGGCCTACGCGCTCCCCAGATAATATACTTGTTATCGTGAAAAAGAGGATATTTAATTACGTATACACATGGACAAAAACCGCAGGTTCTGCGCGCACACTAACACTTTTTATATGTGTAAAAGTTATATTTATATATTAATAGCACTTGTATGCATATTCCGGGCCACGCGAGCGCTGGCAACTAATTAAAAACTGCATTGTATGTAACATGCATGCATTCATACATACACACAGGCAGTCTGCGACTTTAAAGAAAAATGGTATACGTATACGAAAAAATACTGTCATTCTATCATTCAGAAAATAAAATTTATATACATAAAACATTTGGGCAGGTCATGTCTCTGTATAAAAGTTATATGCATCCATACAGAGCCAACTGCGCAGCAACGTACATGCGCAACGATCACGCGCTCACATGCGCAAGCACTTCTGTATCTCCAACTTGTCTGTATATTCGAGCATGCGCACTTCTGTACTGTCACCTTGTCTGCGCGGTACGGAGCGAAGCCGGCCCCGCACATGCGGTCCTATACGTCACGTTGCATATGCCAGCTGTGCAAGCATAGACATCACAGTACTGTAACAACTAGCCATGGGGGTAGATAGGTAATGGGAGAACTGGAGCAGGGTGCAGGGTTTGGAGCCCCGGAGCCATAAGGCATCTGGCAGTGCCAGATGACAGGCCACCAAATTGGATGACCTTGATCATAATTTACATTTGCAATATTGAATGACCGTACCTTTGACCTTGACCTACATTCACCATCTTGGACGATATTGACCTTGTTGGCCTATATTAGCCATCTCTGACCCCTCACAAGACTGACCAACATCAACCATCTTGTTTCAGGAATGTTCTGTTCATTGCCCTGTCATGATACTTCATGCTCTTACATTCTGCCTATCATGCTCTGTTATCCACTCTAGAATGTTCTAGGTCGTTGCCCTGTCATGATACTTCATGCTCTGTCATTCTAACTTGATATGTCATGCTCTATCATTCCATTCTACGAGCTCGTTTCTAAAATTTTCCTGTTCATGCTCTGTCATTCCAAGTCAACATCGGCCACCTTGTTTCAAGAATGTTCCAGTTCATGCTCTGTCATTCTATGTCAACAATAACCATCTTGTTTCAGGAATTTTCTAGTTGATCACCTTCTCATTCTACCTCATGCTGTCACTCCACCTTGTTATAAGCATATTCTACGACCTATGCGAAGTAAGCCTATGCTAAACACACCCCTGATAATTACATCAAATAGAGTATGACTATATCCGACTCCCACAAACTTATAAATATAGTTAGCAATAATTTTTGAAGAGTCGAGTATACCCCAAGCCCTCGAATAAATATAGTTAGCCATCATATACAAACTGTTTAAGATATAGCCACCAAATTCATATCACAGGTATAGCTCCCGAAAACGATCAGGGTGGCACAGTCAATTATGCCATAAGCCCTCTTATAATCATAGTTTACCAACATTTCCGACTGAGCCACCAGGACATGAGTGCCAGTACAGGTCAAAATTATATATATATATATATATATAACCATTGGATCAGGATGGGTTTAAATAGGGTATTTATAAAAATATAAGTGTGGAAATGAATTTATTCTAAGAATGTTATGGTCATAAGGAGAGTATGTGGTATTCGATCAATAATATTATGTGCGATATAGTTAAAAGAGTTATGGCAATATGCGACTGATGACTGTATATGGAAAATAAATTTGTTCCTTAATGTTAAAGGCATGAGTTCGAGAGGTGCGTGTTTGATATTACCATTGTGTTGACTTATACAACAGTCATGTTGACAAGGAACTGAACATGCATAATTTTATAAATAAGATGTTTACTTTTAAAATTACAGACAAAAGTGAATCAAGTGATCTGTACATGACGTATTAAAAAAAATAATTTGATTAGGATGTAACATTGATCAAATATACAAAAAAATTGTAAATAAAAGTTATGTATTTAATGTTATATATTTTATTTCACTTCTGAAACTTACAGAAAAGATTATGCCAAGCAATGTGTCTGCGGATTCGTATTTCCAAGACGGATTTGTAGTATATGATGCCGCGACCATAGATTATGTAAAGCATAATTTTATAAATAAAAGTCATGTATTTTAATAAATACATTTTTATTTAACTTCTAAATTAGTATATCGAGCTGCATTTCTACGGATTCATATTTTCAAAGATGATTCGAATATTATATCAGAAAACATGATTATGAGACAATGACCAGCACCATATTGAATTCTATAAGTATAGAATTGTGTACGTAAATATATCAAGTGTTATATATTTTCTGCATTATGTTTTCGAGTCGAATGCTAATGTGACGACATGAAAATTTGATTATTCGCATGTATTCGATACTATATTGACTTTAGTAGCCATAGGAAATGATGTGGTGCAAAACATGGTCGAATAACGAGTGTGCATGTTGCCACATTAGCTCTAATGAAGCTGCCTTATATCGCTGGATGTTAGACAAGAAAGCCACCGGCTCTGGCCATCCCTGCGACATGACCTGGCGGTGTATTGAGATCGTCCAGAACTGGTCAGTATTGTACGGGTTCCTTCATGTGCCCATTTTTCGTAACAAAATCTGACTGTGAAATTTTAACATATTATATTATGTCATGCCATCCACCCTGCCTCTCACTGTCCTATTCTCTGGCTTGTCTTAAACATTACGCACGTACTCACATATTTCGATTTCATATTCATATCCCCCTTCCATATACGTGTTTTGCATACATCACATATAATATTTACTTTTTCAAAATTTAAAAACAATAGATGTAATTAAATGCTTGATTCTTATTTACAAAATTATCCGTAGTCAGCTGTTGTAAAGTAATATTCGTAGTTACCTTAAAATAGAGCGTCTAGACGTATATCATATGATATGCATGGGTTTCGAAGTTTTTAAAACAATACATTAAAATAAATAATTAACTTTTATTTATAAAATTATTTGTAATCAGCTTTTATGAAGTCATATTAGTATTTACCTTAAAATAAGCGTCTGTACGGATATCATACTAAATACTTTCATTTCCGAATTTTTTAAAACAATAAACAAAATAAATTTATATTGCATACATAACTATTATTTGTAAATTTCTACATAAACGTCGGTTGTGAATTTATGTATGAATTAGTCTTGAAGAGTCAAGACTGTAAATATAGTACCTTAAGTGCCTACTTTGAAAAAATCCTTAATGCCTGTCAACGTCTATAAAAATAGAATATGGAAATTGAATGAGTGGAACACCGGGCGTTAGAATTAGTGTTTATAATTTCTTATGACATATTCGTATTTTTCTCAAAGAAATGTCTGGTTGTATGCTGTATGTAATATATAAGTCTGGCTATGTTATGTGAAACAAAAATATTAACTTAATCGATACGCGTATGAAGTAATGAACATTTTTATGAACATAAGAATACTTAGAAAAAATTTAAATAATTACAATTGTTATCAAAATAAAATGAATCATTCTTGTATACTGTATGACTCCATAATACTTTTATTTTAAATTGAATTTAGACTTTTATAAATGTGCACATAAAGTAAAGTTTCTTTTTTTTTGCTAATTTTTGGAAAACCATGCATCCTAAGTGAAAAATGCTTCTAAAATGTTTTTAATGTGATTTTCGACACTTACGTCTGGGTACATCTTGAAATTTTACTCTTTCTTTCAAAATGAAAAACCACCCAGATTATCCTGAATGACGTATGGATCGATAAATACATAAATTTATGAAATTTTTTTCTTACATCGGTGTGTATGTGTGTATTTGTGTGCATCTAAGGTTGGCCGAGATGCCGGCTGCCCGAATCCAAACAAATTCGCATTAACAAAAACGTCTAGGACTACTATTTTCTCTTTCAAGCATTTACAATATAATGTTTAGTGCCCTCAGTAACATTTATTAGAACATTTGTAAAAAATACCAATGGATTGCAACTTAAATGAATGTATGCAACTTAAGTGAAGGTTTTTACAATTACGTTGAAGTAGATTTTGGCACTACACGAGTCCATTCCTAAGCTTTTTGCCAATATACTTTGAGATCCTTCAGTCATAGGTATTCCTATGAAATCAAGTATGGCTTATCACAGTTGAATTGGCTTTTTAAATACACGCCTGTAGACATGCAACACATTATATTACGTCTCTAAGGTTTAAATGTTAAAAGTTAGTATAAATAATTTTATATGTATAAATATATTGCTACCCAGCATACCATTCGAACAAATAGACTATATGGCTTTGATATAGGACATGTATGAAACCCATTACATGAATTTTGTGACTATAACTTTGAGGTTTGGAAAATGGTGGCCATTTATGCTCATAAAAAGCCTTAATACATAATTCATTTTTCATCTCAGATAGTCTTGCACTGGCCTAATACGTTCCAATTTCCATGAGCCTAACTCCGGCAGTCGTTTAATGATGTCCAACTGTGCCTCTAAGTTCGTAGCTGTCTGATATAGGCATAGTGCACTTAAAACACGTTCTGAGGTAAGGCAAACACTGCCCTGTATTCGTCGATAGGGCTCGTTACATAATTACTTTAGAAAACCTAAGTTCAGTTCCTATGCCCTGTCAATGTGGTATCGAATACATGCGAGTAATATGAATTTTATGGCCTCACATTAGCATTCGACTCGAAAACTCGAGCCCGATAATATATAACACTTTTTATATTTACGTACACAATTATATGCTTATAAAATTCAATATGGTGCTGGTCATTACCTCATAATCACGTTTTCTGATATAATATTAGAATTATCTTTGAAAATTTGAATCCGTATAAATGCAGCTCGATATACTAATTTAATAGTTAAATACAAATGTATTTATTTAAATACATGACTTTTATTTATAAAATTATGCTTTTCATAAACTATGGTTGCGGCATCATATACTACAAATTCGTCTTGGAAATACGAATCCAAAGACACATTGCTCGGCATAATCTTTTCTGTAAGTCTTAAAAGTGAAGTAAAATATATTACATTAAATATATAACTTTTATAAAATTCTTTTTTTGTATATTTGATAAATTTTACACCTTAATCAAATTATTTTTGAAAATACGAATCCATAGACAGGTTGTTCGATACCCTTTATTTTCCATATACAGCCACCAGTTGCATATTGTCATAACACTTTTGATTATCTCGCACATAATATTATTTCTCGAATATAAAAACTCAATTTTCTGTTGATAAACTCAAAATAAGCGAAATCTGATATATCGTTCTTTTTTAAAATTAAATGTTTGAAATATTCAACGACTATGTACTTGCGACCTCGTCGCTTTTAACACAATAAATAATAAGTGAAGTGAACTGCACATTTAGTTGTTAAACACTACTCAAGTGTAAACTGCATTTAGATTATCAGTCACTTCTACAGTAAAATGTTGAATCTGTAATCAAGTAGGTAATTTCTAATCTGCTGGTAAAACACAAGTAATGACAATCAGAGATGCAAACAAACACAATGTATAATAATTCTACTGATAACAATGCTCAGTTACAATAACCTTTAATTAAGTTGGTTTTTGATAAACGAACTGTAAAGCACGTTGGTTCTGCTGTCGACCATTTTGCCGCCCTCGTCTTTTTGGCGCCCTTGGCGGTCGCCTAGTTCGCCTATATGGTCACGCGGGCCCAGCCTCCGAGCAGATTGATGAGTGGATGAATGGCTGAGTTCCGAGCGATAGACGACGAGCGGCGAGAGAAGTGACCAGCGGAATGGTAATCTGCGACTGCGAGTATCAAGCAGTGAAGAGTCCGGCTGGCAGGCTGGACTATTGGACTGGATGCGTGAGTGAAAGACATTACAAATGATGGCAACAGGTAGAATGAACATGTGTTAATGATGAGTTTGAGTTCATTGAAAATAACTAAACAGAGACATAAATAACGACGTTAAATATAGTTGAAATGGACATTAAATATTGCGCTCACTAAGAAATAATAGGATTACGATTAGCTATAGATGATTGAAGGCTGTAAATTATAGCTCTGTAAATAAATAAAATATCAAATTTAACTCTTTTACTTTTTTTTATTAAGAACTCTATCCCTACGAACTTAGATACGCCCCTCAGGCGTCCTATTTAACACTGGTTTCAGAAGTGGGATGGAGGCAATTATTAATTAATCAATTTTAAATATAGTTAGACTATAGGCAAGTAGTTAGTAAATTTAAAATAAATAAATTAATTTTTATAGTTCCGTATGAAAATAATTAAGTTTGTTTTGTACAACTGCCAAAATGAATGTTAACAAATGTTAACAAAGAATATGTCTGCAGAACTGGAAGCATTGCGAGCATTATTGAGGGGCTAGGTAGCCAGATGGTTTGTGTGGGCGCAAGTGTAAATAGCTTGAAAGCAGATGTAAAAAACAAAGTTAGTTCTGATATGGTAAGTGTAAACGAGGATGTAAATAGCCAAATAACTAATGTGAGTGTTTTAGTAGATAAGAAAACAGATAATATAGACACGAAATTATACAGTGTAAATGATAATGTTGACACGATAATAAACACTGTAAATGAAAATGTAGACAGGAAAGTAGCGTGCATTAGCGAGTTGGTGAATACAAGAGTAGACTCTGTGGACAAGAAGATTGACAGTTTAAAGGAAAAAGGGGACAGTGTAACTGAAGTAGTGGACAGTTCTGTGAAAGGATGGACAGTGTTGACAATGAACTGAAACTGAAGATCAGTGCATTAGAGAAGGAATTGCACGAACCTGTTCAACAACGGAGTTTCAATATCTCCACACCACTACACGAGAAAAGTGGGGAAGCAGAACTAGCCGTCACTTACACACTGACCTCGGAGGATAGCCAGCAACTCTGCAGTTTTGGTGTCGTGCAGCGAGGAGTGGAAAGAAGGTCTCAATTAAGCCCGCTTCTTACGATGGGCATACTTCATAGCGGATGTGCCAACACCTGTTGGAAATAGTCGCCACCCTTAATGGCTGGACAACCGAAGAGCCGGCTTACTACATCGCCGCAGTACTGAGAGGCCCCGCACTAGTCATACTACAATCTCTGCCAGTGAACACCACACTGGTATCGGCCTTGTAGCTACGTTTTGGCGACCGGTACCTGTGACATGCCCACCATGCCCAGCTGTGAGGCCGCACCCAGCGATCAGGGGAGCCACTGCAGGAGATATGGCAAGACATCGTGCGGCTGTCTCTACTTTCTCTGGAAGGGTGCTCCGAGGAGATGCGTGACATAATGACAGTCGGCATCTTCATCCATGCAATAACCGACGCAGAGGTAGGGCAAGCAGCACGTCTGGCTTCACCCCACAAAATGCAAGACGCCCTGGCCCGAGCACTGGAGGTGGAGTCCGCAAGACAGGAAGCCGCACACCGACATCCGGTACATGCAGTGACGCTGAACGAAGACGACTACATCAAGAAGACTCTGAAGCAGATGCAGATGTTTATGAGAGACATCTCTTCCAGGGTCCGTGCTACAGAGCTCCGCCGCCCCTTACATAAATTCCTGACTGTTGGTCATGTGGGTGGCCAGGGCACCTGAGAGCCCACTGCCCACAGCAGCAGCGAGAAAAGAGGCAGCGAGAGGCAGGTGAGAATATAGCACATTCGGAAAACTTGTAAACACAGATTTGGAGGGGCGAAGATAGGTGACTGCTGATGGGAAGGTCCCAATGTTCTTACATATACACTCTATTAAACCGGATTGGGATGCAATACTTGTGGAGGAGAGCTTGAATGATGTTCCTTGCCAGATGTTCGTCGACACAGTGGTGACCATAACCGTAGTAATACCAGACATTCTCGGGCCTTTCCCCCAGCGATCGCCTGACGGCAGTATATAACTATGCTATTCAACTACAGTAACAGGTGATACCACACCAGTTATTGGTAAAGGAAAACTGATCTTGAATTTTGGCGATCTTAGCATAGAGCACGATGTGTACATAGCAGAAATAGAGGAAAAAATGTATTTTGGGACTTGGTGTGCTACGTAGTCTGGGGTGCTGTATCGATACTCGACTTGGTATGCTAAGGGTAGGCAGTACAGAGGTGGTTGTGTCAACATGGCATGATTTGTTCTACGCAATTAGCTGCCCAGTAGTATGTGGTCAACACACTCTGATGACTGCTTCTATTGAAATTGTCATCACAAGCAGATGTTAAGGAAAGTTTGTACATTTTTTGGGTCTAATTGAGCCAGGAGAGAGGATTGGTGTTCTGCTAGGTAAAGTTGTTGTAGCAAGGACTTTGGTCTCTTCTAATTTTGACAGTTTTCCGGTTAGAATTATAAATTTGTCCGATTTTGCCATTCTTCTTGAGGAGGGGGCTGTGATAGGTGTTTGCAAGCAGGTCACGCAGGTACTTCCAAATGTTCCAGAAGATTTAAGTGTAGAATAAATAGAATGTCATTTGCCAGAAATACTGGGAGAACTTCTAGAATGAATGAAAGAAAATCATACCTGGCGACAGAAGAAGGCTGTGTCTGAACTACTGCAGAAAAGTAGGGATGTCTTCTCGTGTAGACCAAATGACCTTGGAATGACTGATATGACCTGCCACTAAATATATACAGGACATGCCAGGCTCATAAAATAGCCACCAAGACGACTGTCACTAACTTAGCACGAGGCAGTTGAGGGAATTCTGAAGGAAATGAAGGATCTAGATGTGATACAACCATCAGTTAGTCCATGGCCATCCCCCATAGTTATTGTTAAAAAGAAAGATGGCTCTCTGAGGTTTCGTATTAGATTATCGCCAGCTTAATAATGTGATAAAGACCGACTCTTATCATCCGCTTCCAAGGATGGATAACACATTGAACAGCCTAGCTGGTTCACAATGGTTTTCTACTTTTGACATGAAGAGTGCGTACTGGCAGTGTGAGGTGACTCTAGAGGACCAAGAGAAGTCTGCATTTTATGTCCAAAGGAAAGAACCTGGTTGTTTAAAGTTATACCCCTTGGGTTAAGTAACGCCCCTGCAACCTTTGATAACCTGATGGAAAAGTTCTGCCTTTAGATACTTGTCAGGTTTACCTGGATGACATTGTTGTCACAGGAAGGACATTTTAAGAGCACCTGTCATGCCTAGACTCTGTATTCCGGAAAGTGGCCGCAACCAACTTGGAACTGGTTCGTAAGAAGTGCCACCTTTTCCAAAAGAAAATAAACTTATTGGGGCATGTAGTGCTGGCCCACGGAATCTAAACAGACCCCAGAAGACCAAAACAATTAAAAATTGGCCGACACCAACTGACAAAACTGAGGTGCGAAGTTTTCTAGGATTATGTGATTTTACTATTGATTCGTACCTGGATTCGCCACGATTGCCAGGCCACTACATGACCTGATTGAGGCGAAAATGAGATTTCATTGGACCACTGAGTGTGAAGATACTTTTAGGAAACTAAAGAAAATTCTGATATATCCACCAGTCCTGGGTTTCCCGAAAATTGAGGGTGTATTCATTTTGGACACTGATGCAAGTTATGTAGGCATTGGAGCTATAGTATTTCAGGTTCAGGATGGGTAGGAAAGACTGCTAGAATAATTCAGTAAGGTTTTGCATAAGCCTGAGATAAATTACTGAGTTACAAGCAGGGAGCTCCTGGCCATGGTGAAGGCAATTTCACACTTCCCCCCCTACCTTTACAGGATACATTTTATTCTAAGAACAGACCATGCTTCATTACGCTGGCTACTAAATTTCAAGAACCCCGTTGGTCAAACAGCCCGGTGGATACAGCATTTTCAAGAATATGACTTTGAAATACAGTATAGATCTGGATGCCTTCACAGCAATGCAGATGCACTTTNAAGCCTGAGATAAATTACTGAGTTACAAGCAGGGAGCTCCTGGCCATGGTGAAGGCAATTTCACACTTCCCCCCCCTACCTTTACAGGATACATTTTATTCTAAGAACAGACCATGCTTCATTACGCTGGCTACTAAATTTCAAGAACCCCGTTGGTCAAACAGCCCGGTGTATACAGCATTTTCAAGAATATGACTTTGAAATACAGTATAGATCTGGATGCCTTCACAGCAATGCAGATGCACTTTGTAGGAGGCCATTCGAACCATTTTGTCGTTCTTGGGAGCGCCAGGAAGAAAAGAGTGGTTAATCGCCGAAGGTGCGGAGAACCAAAATTCAAGGTTCTTTATCATGTGATGAGTTTCCTACCTGGAGTGATGAGGGTATTACGAAAGATCAGTTCGATGATCCCACTTTGCTGCCAATGATGTTCCTTCCAGGACTAGGGCTGGAGACTGTGGAACTGGGGTCTGTGGTGCTATCCACCATCTTGGATTCTGCCCTCATATTGTTCATATTGGATTATGCCATCTTGTGTCATTGATCTTGAACTTTGTTGGCCAACTTGTTTCCAGTCGCCATATTATTTCTGTTCGCCATCTTGTTTTCATCCACCCAGTTTACAGCCGCTAACTTATATGTTTCATGCCTATATTTTGTTGTTGCCCTCCATCTTGTTTCCCAATTACTCACCTTCACATCTGTCGCCTGCACTCCAAATGCGGTGGTTCTCTCGTCGTCCGCTAGAGTGAACAACTGATCCCTGTAATGTTGTTTATTGCTGCTTAAGTGTGCCACTGTCTGTCGTCCGTCATCTTGTTTACACTTGTACTTCGTTCTACTTTCGCCTGCTAGGGTCGCTCGTATCGCTCTCACTCAGCCGCCATGTTTGTTTTAGAGTTTAATTTAATTTTTGCAGAGCTGAAAATATTATCTGAAAGAGAGCGGGATCGAACTGCCAAACCTTGGGTCGATATGCAGACGCCTTAGATATCGGGACATACAAGGGGTTAAAAGAAGTATATGTATTATCATGTGTATGGGGGAAAAATTATATTTCAAAGAATGTTCGTTTTCGTTGTCATGATTATTCCAGAATAATAATGTGTAATGATATTTTTAGTCACTTTTATTAAAATAATTATTCTTATGAATGTATAAAAATATGTCCTTAAAAAATAAAATATATTTCATATTTTATTTTTTATTCAGTTTTCATTTTCATATTATTTTTTCTTTAAAGACATTTATTTTTCTTATGCTGGTCATCCATCCTCCCGCCGCCACAACAACCCCCCCTCCTCCACCACTTATCTCTCCCAATTAAAGCACTCAATTATTTAAATAAAAAAACTTTAATTTTTTTTATTGTTAACGTAAACAAATGGGTAGAAGCAGGCTGTACACTTNATACAGCATTTTCAAGAATATGACTTTGAAATACAGTATAGATCTGGATGCCTTCACAGCAATGCAGATGCACTTTGTAGGAGGCCATTCGAACCATTTTGTCGTTCTTGGGAGCGCCAGGAAGAAAAGAGTGGTTAATCGCCGAAGGTGCGGAGAACCAAAATTCAAGGTTCTTTATCATGTGATGAGTTTCCTACCTGGAGTGATGAGGGTATTACGAAAGATCAGTTCGATGATCCCACTTTGCTGCCAATGATGTTCCTTCCAGGACTAGGGCTGGAGACTGTGGAACTGGGGTCTGTGGTGCTATCCACCATCTTGGATTCTGCCCTCATATTGTTCATATTGGATTATGCCATCTTGTGTCATTGATCTTGAACTTTGTTGGCCAACTTGTTTCCAGTCGCCATATTATTTCTGTTCGCCATCTTGTTTTCATCCACCCAGTTTACAGCCGCTAACTTATATGTTTCATGCCTATATTTTGTTGTTGCCCTCCATCTTGTTTCNTTTCATCCACCCAGTTTACAGCCGCTAACTTATATGTTTCATGCCTATATTTTGTTGTTGCCCTCCATCTTGTTTCCCAATTACTCACCTTCACATCTGTCGCCTGCACTCCAAATGCGGTGGTTCTCTTGTCGTCCGCTAGAGTGAACAACTGATCCCTGTAATGTTGTTTATTGCTGCTTAAGTGTGCCACTGTCTGTCGTCCGCCATCTTGTTTACACTTGTCCCTCGTTCAACTTTCTCCTGCTAGGGTAACTCGTATCGCTCTCACTCAGCCGCCATGTTTGTTTTAGAGTTTAATTTAATTTTTGCAGAGCTGAAAATATCGAACTGCCCAACCTTGGGTCGACATGCAGACGCCTTAGATATCGGGACATACAAGGGGTTAAAAGAAGTATATGTATTATCATGTGTATGGGGGAAAAANCAGACGCCTTAGATATCGGGACATACAAGGGGTTAAAAGAAGTATATGTATTATCATGTGTATGGGGGAAAAATTATATTTCAAAGAATGTTCGTTTTCGTTGTCATGATTATTCCAGAATAATAATGTGTAATAATATTTTTAGTCAATAAAATATATATATTTCATATTTTATTTTTATTAGGTTTTTATTTTCATAATATTTTTTCTTTAAAGACATTTATTTTTCTTATGCTGGTCATCCATCCTCCCGCAGCCACAACACTCCCCCCCCCCGCCAACTTATCTCTCCCAATTAAAACACTCAATTATTTAAATAAAAAAACTTTAATTTTTCTTTTATTGTTAACGAAATCAAATAGGCAGAAAGCAGACTTGAGATACAGCCGCTGCGAGCTCCATCACTAGCTTACTGTGCTTGCTCAGAGATCGTGCCACATTGTTATCGTAGTTATCGTATGGGCAGGCGTAGTGTTGCGTNAACTTTAATTTTTTTTATTGTTAACGTAAACAAATGGGTAGAAGCAGGCTGTACACTTGAGATACAGCCGCCGCGAGCTCCATCACTAGCTTACTGTGCTTGCTCAGAGATCGTGCCACATTGTTATCGTAGTTATCGTATGGGCAGGCGTAGTGTTGCGTTGCGCAAAGATGCGGGACGTGCCACCACGCCGGGCCCAGTGTGCTTATCAAGAGCGGAGTCAGCTGTTCAGTTACACGTCATGGCAGCGCGCGCAGGACAACCGCGTGACCAAGATCCATACGTCTTCGCACAGCGTAGAGTGGGCGGGTGAGCGGGAAAGGGTGGAGGATTTACCTCATATCCAGAACAAAAGAAATATTAAATTATTTCACCTGAAAAAAAAATTACTTAGCCCCTCTAATTCAGACACATTCAATGGGTAGATACATGAAAAATTCGCTGATTCATTTTGGGACAAGCTAGAATTTAAAACACGTGTGATTATATAACTTCAGCCATTGGACCACAAGATGTTTGACACCTCCTGGAGAACGCTGGCCCAATCGCCGTCGCCTTCCACTGTGACAGCAGACAACCAATGTGCAGTTGACCTCGGCATATTTGTACATAAAACTGTGGAGTTCAGCCTGCAGGTCGTTGAACTCGCGAATTTTTCAGGTCTCTGTCAATGGGTATTGGGAAACTACTCATTCCGTTTCATTGCTAGTTTTGCGCAAAAAATATGCAAACTAGAAGCATAAAAAATCCAACAAAATCACGCCAATGTATCAGTTCACGCAGGAAAAAACACTGATTCTCCTCCTTCCAACTCGCCCAATAAAATCGTCCAATCTATGGGGCGAACGATTTTCTTTGTATCGAACCGCTGTCAATATCCACACTATTTTTACATGCTTCATACTTCCCATCCAATAAAAAAAACCCATCTCTGCGCTGAACTATTTTCCTATATATCTGTCCGCTGCTAAATAGTATAAATTGGTCGAATCTGCCTGACCTTCCACCATTTTGGTATCAGCAACCACGAGCTATACGAGTCACATCGGACGTGTTCAGGCAGCCATCTCATCTTTATTAATTTTCTGGTAAGTACAATGGTTTTGAACTTGTACATATGTCGAAAGCGGTCGTGCTGGTAACATCTGCCGAGGTACACTGCCAGCTATATTATTTTTAATATGTAAGTGTCGGGAACATAAATAATTGCGGCGTCAAGCATATTAACTCAGCTCAGGTAGGAAGACTCCTTAATATGTTACGTTTCTGAATAAAAATACCGTTTCTAAAATATGGTTTTTATGGTGCATACAAAAATACATTAAATATACGTATAATGATTTACACATTGAAACGCAGTTCTATTGGCGAGTTTTTGAAAAAAAAATCACCACATGTATTTGGTTGTGTCGTGTACCATAATTTATCATTAATTTATTGTCGAAATTAAACTGTTACATATATTTTATATATAAATAATGTAAATAGGCTTGTTTGTAAGAAATACGCACACGAATGTGGTTCGTTGTGTTTTATTTGCATGAAAGTAGTTCATTAGAAGGGCCTCAGAAAATACTATAGGCAGTCCCCTTAATGTCGGAACATGCACGTAATATCCNCTCAGCTCAGGTAGGAAGACTCCTTAATATGTTACGTTTCTGAATAAAAATACCGTTTCTAAAATATGGTTTTTATAGTGCATATACAAATACAGTAAATCTACGTATAATGATTTACACATTGAAACGCAGTTCTATTGGCGAGTTTTTGAAAAAAAATCACCACATGTATTTGGTTGTGTCGTGTACCATAATTTATCATTAATTTATTGGCGAAATTGAACTGTTACCTATATTTTATATATAAATAATGTAAATAGGCTTGTTTGTAAGAAATACGCACACGAATGTGGTTTGTTGTGTTTTATTTGCATGAAAGTAGATCATTAGAAGGGCCTCAGAAAATACTATAGGCAGTCCCCTTAATGTCGGAACATGCACGTAATATCCACGGACAAAGATCGGGAAAAATTTACGCATGATTCAACACAAGATACGTGTTATAATAAATAATATGTTACATGCACTGCTACACCTCCAATCCATAAAATTGTGAATGTTGTTCAAGCCGTACCAAATAAACAAATAGCCTCAAATTTAAATGTATTTTACGGCCTACAAACCACTTCTGAAGAATTAATTCGTGTAGATCTTCAGGCGGCAGTAGAGCTTGTAAAAATCTTTCTACTTCTTGACTGTTCACGTAATGTTTCCGTTACTACAGAACAAAGTCTTTTATAGTTTGTGTGCAGAATACCGTCAAATAATTCTAAGGTAAACACGCAGAGCTTCGGAATGGTCTGTAAGGCCTAAGCAAGCAACTGCTATCGTAACGTAACATACACGGGCAAAGATGGGGAAAATATTTACGCATCATGCAACACATGTGTTTTAGATACGTGTTAAATAGTAAAAAAATATGCGCTGTTAACATGTAAAATTCGGCTCGAAAATTGCCGCGTTGTGAATTTCGTTCAAGTTTTGACGTATCCACAATGATGTCAGATATGTATATATATATATATATATTTATTACGTTTTATAATTTCGCACGAACGGCTTAGACCATTTTTATCGCGCAGACAATGAATCTCATGTCGTATTGTCTCAAGTATATAGAAACAATTTTTTTTCTTCAGAATTATGTTTTCTTTCTGTGTGCTAGCGAACATTGGAGTTTTCTTCGAAGCCGGAGCCGTTGTTTACCTTCCTAAACGGGTCATCACCTCAATACGGACCTGCTATGGATACCCCCCCCCCCATCATCCCACACGATAGTACAGTTATTGTATTCTCCTTCTTCTAGGCACACAGCACGCGAACTACCATGGACGTATACTTCGAAGAGTGCAACGAAGAGGATATGCTCCAGGCGTTGGCGCATCCAGCATCAAGACGCCCGCGGTGACCGGACCAAGCGGGCAGCCATCATCATCGCAACCATCGTCTTAAGACGACGATGCGAAGCCGGATACCTATTTCGTCTCCGGAGAGCGGCGTGGTGTTCGTCCCCATATTACCTCCGGGGACGAGGAACNTTCGAAGAGTGCAACGAAGAGGATATGCTCCAGGCGTTGGCGCATCCAGCATCAAGACGCCCGCGGTGACCGGACCAAGCGGGCAGCCATCATCATCTCAACCATCGTCTTAAGACGACGGTGCGAAGCCGGATACCTATTTCGTCTCCGGAGAGCGGCGTGGTGTTCGTCCCCATATTACCTCCGGGGACGAGGAACGCCAACCACTGTGCGAAGACGACGCGCGGCATGTCATCTGTGCACTTTGGCGAGACGTCGCCTGCCACGTCGACGGCTGGGACATCATCGTCAATGAAGACGTCACCGTCACCAGTGACGCCACCACGTGCGTCACCCGACATGCAACCAGAGTGTGCTCAGAGGTAGGAGACTAACAGCCAGTTAGATCGGTGGCTCCAGGAAAGGCAGCTGGTGCCGGGAGACCTTGGCTCAGCCATCGACATCGACGCCTTCCCCTCCTTGCGGTCAACGTCACGCAACGCCTGGCGTTGGCCATCGTGGAACAGAGGTCATTGACGTTGACGTCGAACGAGCCACGTGCCACTACTGTGGGTTAAGTCATCAAGCTGGTCTATCGATGGTTATCAATAGGATGCGACAAATCTTGTACGATCCTACAATCGCCAAAAATTTGGCGCATTGTTTGGCGCCTTTGCTAAACCAGGCTGCTGTGGGCGTGGCACGTCTTGAGGACGGCTTTTATAACCTCCGGCAGGAAGCTATCGAGGAGCGCGCGTTCTTCCACAGTCAACTGGCAGAGGCTGTAGAAGTCGTCCAAGACGGCGTGTCACGTTCTGTGTAGGAGCGTTGTTCTGGAGCAGTGCGTTTCTAATTTGTTGTGAATCCCAATTAACATTCACACAGCCATGAGGCGAGCACGTTGTTATAAGAGACGACATATTTCAAGACCTGTGTTTCGGAATATTGGTTCTTTCGACTGTGATGTTCAGAAGGACGATTCTGTTTTTGTAAAGCAAGTTGCAACTGCAGAAGAGAGCTTCATTCTTCTTAGCTTTATGTATAGATTTGCTCTTCAGGGCATGACTACCCACAACGTCGCTATCTCCCGTATCTGGAAGCCTGCCTGTTTCCGCAACTCCAAGGCAATTATTCAATTTTTTTTAATGTAATTAGTTTTGTAAGGTGTAATCAGTTTAATTTTTTCCATAATATTTTTGAAATTCTAATAATTTTAATTTTTTACAAAATATATTTAGAAGTGTAATAAGATCAATGTTGCGTACATAATTAAAAATATATATATATTTTTTGTAATACGTAAGAAAAATAATTTCAAAAAAAATTTGTCTCCGATTTTTCAAAACGTAAGTAAGTACATTGTGTGTGTTTTATTTAGTATATTTTCTGGGTATAATTATTAGCATTCTGTGATTTCGTAATTGCCTTCTATTTCCTCGTAATTATGCAACTGATCGTAGAAGCTACTCGGAACAAAACCAAATTTCCCTGACACAAAAAAAAACATACAAGTATTTTTATTAACAAGCATACACATTTAAAGCAGGCTAAAAGAAAAAGTGCATATATTAAAATTATTACGCTTCATGCAAGGGTAATTATATATTATATTACATAATCATTAAAATACACGTCTACCTCTAAATAAATAAAGAACAATCGTAATTTATATCTGGTTTACGACAATAGTAACACACGTATAGTAATACATAAAAAACGTATAAATATGTCGAGATACATGTACGCGTGTGTGTGTATATATATTTAGTACATGTACTTCAATCCCAAGAAAATTAGCAGGTATCACTGTGTGTGACAATTGGTTTCTATTACATCGTAATAACTCTATCTTACACTTTTGAATTGCCTGAGAAGCTAGTTGGAGCGAATTTTTATTTTCTTCCTGAACACATACTTTTCAAGCGCCAACACGCAAACGCTTTTGAAAAATAGTTGAAGTGCAAAACAATAATTTATAATGTCTGGAATATTTGAATGAAAAATTAAACAAACTTTCACCATATGAAATTCTATCACTTGGTATGTTAACACCGAAAATCCTTAGTATCCTGAATAAGCGTTGTTTATTTTTGTTAGACAAGAAAACGTATATTAAGCGAATCCATAGTAGTCGTGCTTGACTTACTTTTGTTTGTCTCTTCGGAAAAAGACACAGGCACGTGAAAAAATTAATACTTTTATTGTGCGACAAGTGATTTGTAGTTCCAATTAAAAAACTGTAGGAAGAAAAATTACGAGGTATTACAAATCATTTGAAACGGAAAAGATAAAACTATACATGCACATACCTTATACATTAAAATTCATACACGTGACACAAAAATAATTTAAATTAAATAAAATTGCTAGTAACGGAACATTCCGGCTGGAGAGACCCAGGACGCCGCTGGAACTGTGTATGTAAAGCGAATGGTTATGTCTATATTTAAAATTAGTTTCATTGAATGTTATACTTGTACGAAAACTTGTAATATTTTTACGAGAACTTGCACAACAATTTTCATTTCCGTAAACAATTCATATCGAACACGGTGCAAAACTTAAGTTATTTTTAGATAATGTTTGTAAAAATTATTAATAAAATAAAATACTCGACGCAGTTGTGACTAACAAAAACGCTCGGCGTGTTTATTAATCAAACAATACATACGCCGTTTCGACAGCTCGTCGAGACTTACGCCACAAGACTTCACGAGTGCAAAAATCAAAGAGATTGCTGTGACCCGTGCAACGCCCAAGCCCTAATATTGTGGAGTTATTATAACCCGTGGTACATTAAAAAGAAAGACTAAGGAACCCGTTGTACATTAAAAAAAAATATTACGTGTGTAATGCTGTCCAGGACTCAGAGAAGAAAAACGTGTAAAAAAAAGTATTGCTTGTATTAGGCAGAATAATAATAATAATAATTTAATGTGTATACATAAATAAACGTGTTTAAAACAATATAAATATAGATTTTTATTTTAACTCGAATTATGTCTTGCTCACGTAAGTTAAAAAAAAACATTGGTTTATAAAGAACACATATTTAGCATATCAGTTTTGTTATAATTTAAAGAAAAAATATTTAATGATACTCCAGCCGCCACTAACATAACGTATATATATATATATATATATATATATATTTATATTTATATTTACGTGTACGAACGTAATCATCAAAAAAATTAATTAAGGATTTGGAAAAAAATCATGTGTCGTGCATGGATGCGTTATGCTGCTTTCTATAAAGTAAGCATGGTTCGAAAAACAGTGTTACAACCATTTCACAACCCCTCACAGTATGAGATACGCACAGTGAAGAATCCCATGCATCCCCCCCCCCAACCCAGGCATATATGCTCATCATTAAATACATTTCCTCCCATGTTTAAAATCAGTACATTAGGAAATTTAGGCAGCGGGAAAATAATACCCATATGGTTACTCCACGTGCGGCGATTTTTCTTGCAACTATTGCCAACATATAAAACTCTTTATACACATAAATAATGCACATGTAGCAAGTTTTGCAAGGAAAGATTTATATACCGCGAGGAGACGCTAGAGTAAAGGTACACCCAGCACAAGTACATATAAAAAACAGTTACCTTCGGCAAACAAATATCTGTATTTTTATACGTTCGTGTGCGCTCGCTCCATTAAGAGATATATCTTATCCGCAGTAAAACACCCCCACCATCCCCCTCAGAGCCACAACCACACTGCTACGCGACTTGAGCCGAATGAAAAGTGACGTGCGAACATGTGTGTGGCCTCCAATCCAGCAGGTGTCAATAGTATTCACCCTTATGAATTACGCGAACTAAAACATAGATTTATTCCCGAGATGCAAGTCCACCATGCAGATTTTTACCACAATACGAAATCCAGCAAAGACACGCGCATACAGCTCTCATTCACCACCCTTCAAACTCGTCGAGACATATAAGAAAAAACTTCACAAGTGCGAAAAAAAATTAATTATATGTACAATCTTTTTAAAAATAAATTCTGGTTCGAACTCCACCTTTGTTTTTTTTTGTATAAAAAATAAAATGTNTCACAAGTGCGAAAAAAAATTAATTATATGTACAATCTTTTTAAAAATAAATTCTGGTTCGAACTCCACCTTTGTTTTTTTTTGTATAAAAAATAAAATGTGAAATTTCTTATCAATTCCGGCTAAACCAAAGATACTTTATGATGCAGTGAAACGGTGTAATAAGGGGGGGGGGGAATCATTCTCCACTTGCTTATATGTCAAATACACACACACTCACAGAGCCCGAAATATGCAAATTGCAGGTGAGACTGATAGACGCATTAAAAAACTATTAAGACAAAAGCATACTTAAAGAAGTGGTCCCGAGTCCCATTACAGAAGTAAACGAGAGGCACGTGCAGTCGTAATCTGAGCTCGCGTACACGGCCAGCCGCGCTGCACCAGCTGTTGAATTGGACTTTGCCCTAGCGCACTGACCGCCGGGAGAGGCTTGTCGCTCCAGCAGTTTGTTTTATTTCTCACACAAGCCAACTTTAATTCATAGGATAAGAAACACAGATATCTGCTCGCACAAGTCAACACCACGGAAGACCCATGTTCAAGGGGACCCGGGTTGGTTACTCGACTCGTTAGGCCCGAATTTCTATTTTAAAAATCACTCCAGGTGAATGCGGTTATGGTTTCTTGGTCGAGTCCTTACTTGTTCCCGCTTGCCCTAGCAACTAGCTCCGTCTCAAAATAGTACAAAATTTGCTTTTATTGTTATTTTAGCTTGAACGCCACCTAGATAATGTAAACTCACGCTACTATTTTACGAGAATCTAATACAGTCACACGTGCATGGGTGAAACCAAATTAAGGTAAGAGAAAACAGACCACCCATTACAGAAATAGTGGAAAAAAAAAATTGCGCAGTAACGAACTTAAATATATTACACGTCATGCCCGGAACAGTGCTAGATATTTATATTTCCGAATCGAAGCGATATTCCGAGGTGAAAAAAACCCCAATATTTTAATTCGTGTTAATCTTGCACCTTCAGAGGAAAAGTCTATGTTCACACACCAAAAACCTGACCATTGAAAAAAAAAATTAATTAATTAAAAAATTCCAGTCTCCTAATATAAGTTTTATTATTTTTTTTAATTACACAGTACGCGTCATAATAGTAGAGCGAAATACCGATTCTAAAATAGTCCCCAGTTCTTTATGAACCTGCAGAGATACAAACGCATGTTCGCAATGTTTCAGCCCAGGCATTCCAATGTATCACATAGGCATACGAACGATAAATATTCGAAAGGTCAGAAGCGAGAGTTAAATCACCCATTATAGGTGTTCATTTTTGCGACGAACTTTGTGCACCTCCATCATGCCCAGAAAGAGTTCTGATGCTTGCTAACATACTTGCGCTCTATCAGCCCCTCGCGATGCCATGAAGATACAAAATCTCGTATAACGCAAGTACATAAGCAAAAGATTCACAAAAAAAAATGTATAGAAAATACTCATGTTTACGCACATGAGATTTATTACCCAAGCAAAATTTAAAATGTATCAGGCTGCAGGAGAGATTACTCATGTCAGAAGGCCTACTGCACTCTGCGAAATTATGAAGATTTGGACACATCAGTTGAGGCTCCCCATCGAAAACGGCACCCCAGGCCCATTTTGCAACGATGACCTCTTCCACGGTGTCACATAAGAGGGGGACTGCAGTGGCTAGAGCTCACGTTTCATATCACGAGTACGCATACATCATCTTTTCTTTTGTACACACATTTTCGCACAGGAGGTCCACCTCAACACCGGTCCATTCTTCACTCGGCCTCTTCTCCTCAACACGAAGAGACCAGTTCGATTTCCGGCAGGGTCGCTCCCAGATTTTCGCCCTTTCATTCCTCAAAAAAAATTCCTTCCTCAGTTGGTTTTTTTGTCAAACAAAACTTAGCGGACTTAAATAGCCCGAGAAAACTTAATACTTCAGATTGAACCATATTCCCCGTAACGCACTTTCTCGTTCAATTTTTCTTTTGCATTCGATTTTATACACCACTGAAAAAAAAAAATTTTTTTCAGAAAAGCAGTGGCGTACGGTTTGATAAATTAAAAGTGCACAACTAAGAACACATAAATGTATTCCTACTTTTCCCATGCATTCAATCCTTGCATTTCTCTGATGTTTGCAGATGATGGATGTTACACAATGGTTTCATTCGATGTAACCACCTTCCTTAAGTTCACCGATGATTAAAGATATCTCCTTACCGTGCAAGGCAATCAAATATCTGAATCTATCAACAAGTTCATTGGGCTCTTCAGTAAATATCTAGCCGGTGTTCTTGTCGTCTTCTGCATTATTCACGACATTTTTTTTAGCAAAACTGGCGAGAAGATTTGTGAGGACGTCGAAAAAATCGCCACTGTTTTCACCGCCAACACTGTCTTCATTATCGTATACATGGCCCTTCCCTTTTTCGCAACTACTCGAGCCAGAATGAAAACTCATATACGCTGAAGGAACTTAGGAAAAATCACTCAGATACGACTCACTATAACCTGTTTTATTTACGCAATATTCTCACACCACACAGATAACAGCGTCGCTTCGATTGTGATTAGCAGGGGTACTGACGGTGGAGAATGTAATGTAAGAATAGCCTCCCATGAACCCTGATATGTATCGACTCGGGAAATAATCGCTGAAATACTACTTCCGTCGATACCAAGCACGATGGAAAAACATCACTTTGAATATTTACGGAAAAAAATCTAATATGAAAACCTTACTGTTGGGCATAACGGAGATCACGATCAGATCATGAATATATGATTGTAGATATGCATCAAATCGGTTTCTAACTATGGCGATTACGTTCAGGTACATCCTCATGTTTGTTAATAATGCCTTGCGCCATAGGGTGAAAACGAGTCAATGCGTATGCAAGTAAAAGTTCTCAACATCGCACTTCGGTCCTTCACCAGAGATAAAGTAATTCTTTATTCCATTAAAATGACAGCAGCAATAAGTTCAAGCCCTATTCCCGACGGATAAATACAAACTGTTCTGTGAACACTGCGATAATCACCATCTTAGAGAACCACGAAACGTGGCGGTGGAGATCGGGCGCCCTTTCTATAATGATTATTTGGCACCGACACAGGATCGGACACGCTCAATACTTCACACCATCCTCTCGACAGCAGTTGCACAGCTACCAGAGCGCACGCCTCCCATCAAGGCAAGCTAGGTTCGATTCCCGGCAGGGGTAGCACCTGTTTTTTCCGGCATGTGGGAAACGTGATTGATACCATTGCCAACAGTATCACCCATGATGGACATGGTGATGTCCGGCAGATTTTCTCGGGACAGTTGACCTCCTTCGCCGACCTGAACGTCCTCGCCCATTTCAGGTGCTAAGCTCTCTCTCTCTCTATCTTTTACTCAACTCGAAACACACGGTGCCCTATGAAAAAAAAATGAACTGAGGTACAATTTTTCGTGCTTTAAAAAAATCGTTTAATACCAATGTTAATCAATGCATATCATTGACGAAGGGTGACCGAGGTGTGAAACAATTTTCATTTTCTTGAGTCAGCTGCCGGAAACTCAGTTCAACCCACCAGTTTTTTAGTGGAAGATATCGAGGTTCTAGGAATGTGTCGGCCGAGAATCAGTCAGCTTATCACGTTTGTACATACGTCACACGATATACTTACATTTCAAAGTTTTTAAAACAATAAGTTAAAATAAATAATTAACTTTAATTTATAAATTATGCATAATCAGATGTTGTGACGTCATATTCGTGTTTACTTTAACAATGGGCGACTGTACGTATATGATACTAAATTCTAGCATTTACAATTTTTATTAAACAATAAACAAAATAAATTTATATTACATATTTAACTTTTATTTGTAAATATGTAAAAAACATCGGTTGTGACTTTATGTATGAATTGGTCTTGAAGAGTCAAAACTGGAAATGTAGTACTACAAACGCCTACTTTGAAAAAAAAAATCCTTAATGGATATCAACGTCTATACAAATCGAATATGGAAATTGTATGAGTGGAACACCAGACGTTAGAATGAGAGCTTATAATTTCTTATGCCATATTACAATTATTCTCAAAGAAATGTCCGGTTTTGTGATGCATGTACACTGAAGAGCAAAAAAAAAAAAAACTGGTATAGGCGTGCGTATGCAAATAACAGAGGTATGGAACCAATCAGAGTAACCCGATGCGGTCGGCAGCGCCTATATAAAACAACAAGCGTTTGGCAAAGTTGCTAGATCGGCTACTGCTGCTACAATGGCAGGTTATCAAGATGTAAGTGAGTTTTAACGTGGNGAGAGATGGGACATAGCATCTCCGAGGTAGCGATAACATTTGGATGTTCGCGTACGATCATTTCACGAGTGTACCGTGAATATCGGGAATCCGGTAAAACATCAAATCTTCGACATCGCTGCGGCCGGAAAAATATCGTGAAAGAACGGGACAAACGACGACTGTCGAGAATCATTAAACGTGACAAACGTGCAACCCTTTCTCAAATTGGCGCAGATTGGATTTGTGGACTGCCCTGCAGGATTCATGGTGTGAATTGCCTCCTGCATACCTTCAGACATTAGTCGAGTCCATGTCACGTCGTCTTTCGACACTTCTGCGTGCTCGGGGGGGCCTACACGATATTAGGCAGGTGTACCAGTTTTTTTTGTCTCTTCAGTGTAATATATCAAGTCGTGATATGTTATATGATACAAAAATATTAACATAATCGATATGTGTGTGAAGTGATATATATTTTAATACGAGTGATCATGTGCTTAGCACTATAATAAGAATATGTAGAAAAATGTTAAATATTTTAAATTCTTATTAAAAATAAAATGAATCATTCTTGTACATTGTATAGCTTAATAATATTTTTTTCATAGGATTTTTACTTTTATAAATGGGTAAATAAAGTCAAATTTCTTCTTCGACTCATTTCTAGAAAAACATGCAGCCTAAAAAAAAATTAAAGGGTTTTATTTGATTTTCGACCGTTATGTCTGGGATCATCTTGAAATTTTACACTTCATTCTAAATTTAGAAAAAACCCAGACTAACCACAATTACGCATGAATGGATATATACAAATATTTATTAAATTTTGGTTCTTATATCAGTATGTATGTGTGCGTGTGTGTCAATGTAATTTTGACTGAGATGTTGGCTGTCCGAGCACAAACCGTTTTGCATTAACAAAAATATTAGGGACTGCTTTTTTTTATTTGGACCATTTACAATGCAAGGTTTAGTGACCTCAGACACATTTATGTGTACGTTTGCAAAAATACCTATTGATTATAAGGTATGCAACTTAAACGAAGTTTTTTACAATCACGTTGGGATAGTTTTTAGCACTACACGAGTCCATGCATAAGCTGCTTGCCAATATACTTTGAGATCCTTCAGTCGTAGGTATTCCTATGAAATCCAGTACGGTTTCGGGGGATAGACACATACAATAGCTGTTTCTAATATCAGAGTTGAATTCGCCTTTAAAATACACGCCTGTAGACACGCAACACATTATATTACGTCTCGAAGTTTTAAAACTTAAAAGTTAAGTACATAAATTTTTTATTTATAAATATATTGGTACCCAACATCGTATTCGAACATATTGACTATTTGGCTTTGATATAGGTCATGGGTGAAACATAGATATGCTTTTTCTGACTATAATTTCGAGGGTTGGAAAATTGTGGCCATTTTGCTCATAAAATAGGCTTAGGGCATAATTCATTTTTCATCTCGGATAGACTTGCACTGGTCTTATACGTTCCAATTTCCATGTCCCTAACTCCGGCAGTCGTTGAATGATGTTCAACTGTGTTTCTAAGTTCGTAGCTGTCTGATCTATATCACATGTTTTAAGTGCATAATGCACTTAAAACATGTTGACGCGTGGCGCATATAGTAAGTAGAGAACGTCGCTGCCACAATCCCCCTCCCCCGCCATATTATCCTCCCCGCGAGCGCCTACAAGTTGACATTCGTCGCGGGACACGTGGACAGCCAGGACAGGTCAACCCAAAGGA
>NQII01002809.1:169663-227892 GCA_002778355.1 Clitarchus hookeri
TCCACCTACGCCGAGAAATGACGAGAATAAGGTGACAGCGTATGCCAGGGGCCCCTGGCCCACACCATCCCCACGCCCCCACCCCCTAACCATCAAGAACTATGGCACGTGGATGAAGTGCTCTTTTGTTCTGCACACTTCCTCCTCCTCCCTCCCCCAACAAGGCAGAAACGTATACAGTTTTAGGGAGGTAGCCAAGATACAATATAAACCTCTTTGAGTAGAGGGTGAGGGATCAGATCAGTTGAAGGACGTCAGTGATATCGGGTATGTCGGTCAGTCATATCAGGGCAGTCGGAAGCTGCGATACTCCGCGCTGGGAGAATCAGTTACGTCAACCAGTCAGATAGAATCGCGAGCCGAGAGAGGATGTGAGTGCAGCCATTATCGAGGCCGAGGAGATCGGACCCCTGGCCACGTCAGTTCGCAGAGACAGTCAGAGCGACGAGCGGCAGGTAGCGCGGCGTTCGGTACCGCCTTACCGGGATGCACAGGTAGTCAGGAGAATCACAACATTAAGGAGTCAGTCATATCTCCGGGTCGAGAGAGTGATTCGGTCAGCCGACGCCGGGGTTCGGGCCCGGCAGAATTAGTTACACAGTTACCAGAGTTACGTCGGACGAGTAGTTTCACCACGCCAGGACGCGAGTCAGTCAGTCAAGTCAGTCAGTCACCAGTCAGTCAGTTACAATAATGCACCGAGAAGACGGAGTCAAGTGGTGACCTTCAACAAGGGGCGCCATGTCGAGCAAGTGGGAGTAGTCCAGTGCAACCCCACACCGAATGCCGGGGTGGGGGCCCGCCACGGGGTCCATCGTCTGGACGTGGTAGGGAAGTAAGCAGTCAGTTACAACCGTATGCCATGAACGGGAGTGAGTGGTGAGCTTCAACGAGAAGCGCCATGTCGAGAGGAAGCCAGCTGAATGCAGTACACCAACAAGAACCAGTTCAAGGGCTGGTAACATGGCCACCCAACTCACCAGAACACAAGTTACCGCCGCCGGAACAGGGCCAATAACATGGCCATCCAACTCTCCAGATCTAATCTACTGCCGGAACACCGGAACAACTACCCCATAACAAGTACAGATAAGTAACAACGTCGTCACTCAGTGACGTGTCCCATCACCTAATGCCCCCACAGCATTGGAAACGTAGTCAGAACACTGTAATCAGCCCTTCAGGGCAAGAACTCACAGGGTCGAAACGTATGACTAAATTCCCGGCACCTTGTGCCGAGAAAGTATGTATAAACTCCCGGAAAAGTTCCGGGAATGTATGAATGAATTCCCGTTAAATAAAACGGTTGAAAACCAAAACATGATGAAGTAGTTTTCTGATATACCCTCAACCTTCAAGGCACCTTATAGTCTGTGCCATCTAACATTAACTGAGGACCCTAGGACCCACAGGTGGGGAATAGCGTCAACGTTCTGGGGTAAGGCAACCACTGTCCTATATTCGTGGTTCGGGCTCGTTACATAATTACTTTAAATACCTAAGATAAATCATTATGCCTACTAACGTCAATGTGGTATCGAATACAATGCGAGTAATAGAAATTTTATGGCGTCACATTAGCCTTCGACTCGAAAACACGAGCCCGATAATATACAATACTTGGTATTTTTACGTACACATTTCTATGCTTATTAAATTCAATATGTTGCTGGCCATTGCCTCATAATGACGTTTCTGGCATAATATTCAAATTCTCTTTGAAAATACGAATCCTTAGACATGCTGCTCGATATACTAATTTTAAAGTCAAATAAAAATGCATTTATTTAAATACACGACTTTTGTATATGAAGTTTGACTTTTCATGATCTATGGAACGGCATCATATACTACAAATCCGTCTCGGAAATACGAATACACTGACGCATTGCTGTCATAATATTTTCTGTAACTTATAAAAGTGAAATAAAACATATTACATTAAATACATAACTTTTATTTATAAAATTCTTTTTATATTGCATAATTTATGGATGTTACACCATAATTAGTTTATTTTGAAAATACGAATCCATAGACAGGTCACTCGATACACCCTTGTCTGTAAGATTTAAAGTTAACCTCTTATTTATAAAATTATGCATTTTCAGTGCATTGTCAACATGACTCTTGTATAAGTTAACAGGTTATATATGTATATATATATATATATATATATACACACATCATTTAGACGTGTGCTGGCGCCCATATCCTGGTGGCTCAGTCGGGAAATGGTGGTCAACAATGCTTATATGTAAGAGGGCTTATGATATAATTGCTCTGCCACCCTAATCGTTTTTCGGAGCGATGCCTGTGATATGAATTTGGTGGCTATAGCTTCAGTGAATGGGAAACGGTAGCCAACTATGCTTATAGGAGGGCTTAAAGTTTGCTTGACCGTATCACTTTGTCCGTCGTCTGGTGTGATGCCTATGATATGAATTTGTTGGTTATATCTTAAACAGTTTGGAAATTACAACCAACTGTGCTTATAAGTGGGCTTAGTGCATACTTGACCCTGCGGCACTTTTAGTCGTCGGGGGTGATACCTATATTATGAATTTGGTGGCTATATCTTCGGTGGATGGGAAATAGTGGCCAACTATGCTTATAGGAGGGCTTAAGGCATCCTTGGTCCTACCACCTTGATGCTACGCTCCAGCTGACACGAATGGTAGTTTTGTGGTGGGAATCCAAGATGGCAGGGGACGAAGGCAAGATGGTGGGCTGATTGACGTGTGTGCGATTAGTATATGTACAATTAACATATATGTGTTGGTGAATTGTATAGGTGTCCTTTGCATATGTGTGCTTGGCATAGGTCGTAGAATATATGCTTGTAACACAAGGTATTGCATGAAGTTGCATGACAAGGCAATGAACTCGAAACATTCTTCGGACAAGATGGATGGTGCTGGCATGAAATTACATAGCGTGAAGTGCTTGTAAATTATTGCACAATCCGGCTGGCATGTGCACAATTTCCGTAGGATTCCGCGGGATTGTGCAAGTGCCTGCCGCATTGTGCAAAACACATTTTTTGGGGGAAATTTGTGAGAGTAAAGGGGAATTTTTAGGAGTTTTTTTTTAAAAAGAAAATAAGCTTTTGAAGGTGAAAAGAAAAAAAAATTGAGGTCAAGGTCAAATGTCAAGATGGCGGTTGTCATACGTCCGAAGCATGCAGCCTGGCACCAGAGCTCTCAATAATATCTACTGAGGTGAACAGTGAAAACTTTTTGCCACGAGTGTACATTAACGCAACTGCTGCCGGGCAANGCTCTCAATAATATCTACTGAGGTGAACAGTGAAAACTTTTTGCCACGAGTGTACATTAACGCAACTGCTGCCGGGCAAAGCGGTTGCACATGTCTCGTAAAATACTCCGAAGCGGTTTGGCGGTTGGATGACGTAGTATTGCTTATCGTCTGTTTCTTTTTTTCCCCCCGTAGTTCCTCATTGTCTTCGCCCGTTGCGCGGGGACGGTGGCACCGCGCATCGACGCTGCTCAGTGTGCCTCGGTTCGTCAGCTGCGCCACACTGGTTCTTTCTTGGCTCGAGCCGGTCGCCTCTGTCTCGCCACGTCCCGGAATAGGAACACGCCGCCATGTTGGCTTCATCACGCCACCTGCGTGCGTCACTGCTGATCGTCAGTTGTCTGCTAGTTCCGCACGCCGCCGCCAGGGACGCCAACGAAGGTGAGAGCGCACTTTCCGCGTTTTGCTGACCTTCGTTAAGGTTACTTCCAATGTTACAAGTTCGGAAAACACTCGCGCAGCTTAAAAAATTTAATTAAATGTTACCTTTTGGAACACTGCGCATCTAGCGCTGGAAATTTTCCCTTTGTCAGACTCTCCCGTAAGAAATCTCGTTTTGTTCCTAACCTGAGTAGAATAAACCTTACCTTCGTTAATTTACATTTTCTGTGTTCATGAATAGCGAGCTTATCATTTCGCTTTGTAATTCAGTAACATGCTAGACGTCGTAAAATTATGCGTTAGTTCAACGCATGTCACTGAACCTCCGTTCTTTCAACTCATCTTTCGCGACTTTGAGGCAGCATTAACATTTAGCACTCGGGTGGCCTTAGTCCGCGAGGCTAAGTAGAACAGTAAAATAAGTTCTGATAGGGCATCAGATCAGCCAAGGGGCGTACCCAGTTNTACAAATTTATATTTCTTGGAAAAATAATGAAAAATTTAATATTAAAAACTACTATTTCAAAAGATTGTTAATAACAAATGGACTAATATACAGATACGGAACTACAAAATGCTATAAACCTCCTTCGTGTTCAAGGGGGATTGAAAATGTTTCATATGTGAAAAAATTAAAGATATTAGTTTACTTATGTTTCTTTCAAAAAATTATTTATAATCATTGGTATAATATACAGAAATGGAACCACAACATGCTATAAATATCTTTCATGTTCAATGGGAACCACTTATTTCTTAACTTAAAAAAAAATTAAATTTTGTTATTTTTTTAAAGTTAATATTTAAAAAAAGTAAGGGGGTGGGGGTTATGTCTCGATACCACCCCCTCCCCACCCAGACTGCGAAACCATAGGTACCATGTAATAATGCGAAATGTACGTGTGATAACATGCTTTTTGAGAAGATATTCAGAGACAATTTAAAGGCTGTGTTTTAACAGCCTCTGGATACTATTTTTTTATTTTTACATATCTTGCTTACTTTCGTACCTGAAATAAAACTGTATGCATTCTACTACGAACAAGTGAACGGGGAATATGATAGTAGCGATAATAATGTAATTTGTCTAGAATCTGTCACATAGATATCACAACTAGTTCTCGTGTGCGCAGTTCTGAAAGCTGCAAGACCTGCCGCTACTTCGTAAATGAAGATTTATTTTATGTTATCTTGGTGTTGAAAAATCAAACATGTTTGATGGCGCAACACACACAATACTTCAGTAATGCTTAGCGACATTATTTCTTTTTCGGGCAAATTGTGCACTTTTTGTATTAAATTTCTTCTATCATTTTACGGGATACTTTGTATCCACTGCTAAAACCAGAGCAATATGCATTTCCCCCTCGTTTGCGCACATAATCTTGCAGGTAAACAATTACGTAATCGACCATAGTGCTATTAGTGTAACAGTTCCACTGTGCGTGCGCACAATCATAGTTTCGTCCAAACAGTATCGATGGCTCATTCTCCTTTGTGTCTGTGCTTGACTGGTCGCCTGATGTGGCCAGAACATGTTACCCATTACGGAACTACTGCAGAAACGGTCACAAAATATATTGTGAGCAAAAGCAGTATGTAACAACGGGTTGCCCATATAGGGGGAATGGGAGATAGGGCTTTAACCCGTTCGGCAAAAATTTTTTTGAACATTGCTGTATGTTTCGCTGTCGTGAAACAATTTGCACGTTTGTCTTATATGAGGTAGGAATTTTGACNTTTTTGAACATTGCTGTATGTTTCGCTGTCGTGAAACAATTTGCACGTTTGTCTTATATGAGGTAGGAATTTTGACTTGTCCACCACTACAAGTAAGCGCTTTGTATACAAATTTTTAAAGATAACATAAATGGAAACAAAAAAAAAAAAATTCAAGTTACCAGTTGCACAACAGAGCTTGTGGGGGAAAAAAAACATAAGAACAGTTCTATGGTAAAACAGCGTAAAATGCTACCTATCACAATGAGATCTTTACGTTCACCTACATAGTATTATTCACTTTCATAATCTGTGAATATAAACAAGAAGTTATCAATTCAACTAATGACACTACTTTACTTTATGTTGATTCAAATAATTTTGATGAGGTTATTANAAACAAGAAGTTATCAATTCAACTAATGACACTACTTTACTTTATGTTGATTCAAATAATTTTGATGAGGTTATTAAAAGTTTAGATGGTAGACGGGTATTGACGTCTCGTTGATAGAGAAATAATTAGAGATGCAACCGGAAACAAATGCAACACTAGTGAGACGGTTACAAATACACACGTGCCTTACTTGCGACTCGAAAACAGAACACCTCGTACAGTAAGCTGGCGTGCAACCAACTACCTCACGGAGGTAGAATTCGGAACAACTTCGATATTAATCGGTCTAAAGTTTTGGTTGACTAGGATTATCAACTTCAAATTATTAAAGGGACATCTTTTTGAAAACAAGCGTGTGAGTGACGCAAATCATGTAAGTTTCCGTGGCCTACCGTAACGCTACTGGTGTGCAGAATTTGGTGGAAATAGCTTGACCTGTTCCCGAGGTGTGGCATGCAAACTTTAGTTTCTCATTTGGCGCTATCGTACAAAACATCCTGAAACAGGCTCTCTATGGCACATGTGATGCTTCTAATAAATACTTAAATATGTCAAATTATTTATAAGATATTATAAACTTATCTATGTTATTTATATTGTAGCCATACTGTAAATAAAGCCCGACAAGTTTTCAACATAGCCTAAAGTAGCACTACTAGTGTGGAAATTTCGTTGGGAATCGGTTGATCTGACAAAAAAAAGCGCTATTTTCTCATGTGGTGGTAGACTATCTTCATTACTGGAGAACATAAAGGAGATTTACTGACACATTCTATGTTTATGTCACAGATACTGTTACATATTAAGTTGGTTGAAATTGCTTGGCACATGTGGCATACTGACATAAAATATTTACATGGTTGTAATTTTTAAAATATAAATTTACACGGGCTACAAAAGCATAATTGGTTGCCTGAATTTGGTGGGTATCAGTTAATAGTTTCCCGAGAGAAGACACGAAAACTTAATTTTTCACGTGGAGCTATATTGCAAAATGTCGATCAAATCAGTTTATGTATTCGCTCATTTGTTACTTCCTCAGATACTGTCAGCATATAGAGTTAGGTTGAAATCGGCTGCACTGTTTCGTAAATATAGCGTGCTATGCTAAAATGTTTATACTTATTGGCGCTATTTTGAGAATAGGCGTCTGGCCCTCTCAAATCATAGCCTATCAATTTATATCAATTTACTTGTGTGCAAAAAATTTGGAATGAATTGGTTAATTGTTTCCCGAGGTATGACAAAACTTTACTTNATATCAATTTACTTGTGTGCAAAAAATTTGGAATGAATTGGTTAATTGTTTCCCGAGGTATGACAAAACTTTACTTCCTCATGTGGCGCTATCTTACAAATGGGGGGACAAAACAGGCTCTAGGTGGACAAATTTGATGATTGTAATAGATAATGGCATAATGCAAAGTTAGGTTGAAATTTATTACATGGTTTCGTAGATATAGCATAGTATTCCGAATTGTTTATACGGCCGTCATTATGAAAATAATAGTATGGCCCACTAAATGATGTCAGTTAATATGACGAATCGTAGTATAACTTGAGTGCCATATTTGTTATGAATTAGTTAATTGTTTCCCGAAATATAAAGTTTAAGGTTTTTTCATGTGGCGCTATCTAATAAAATTGCTTACAAAAGAGGCACATTTGATGCGCGTAAAAAATAATTTCAGTATAGCAAGTTTGGTAGAAATTGTACAAATGGTATGGAAGATATTGCAAATAAATATAAAATATTTATATAGCTGACATTTTAAAATTAAGTGCATTATCCATTAAAATAGCATAAGTGAACATGACCTACAATAGTATAACTTATATGCCAAATTTGGCAGGAATTGATTGTGTCGTTACCGAGATGTTACAAAAAAAACCTTATTTTTCATGTTGCATTATCTTCCAAAATGGCCAGTTAATAACATTATCACTAATCGTAGGGTACATCATGCACTGTCAACATATAAAATTTGGTTTTAATAGGTTCAATGGTTTCCAAGATATTATGGAAAAGCTTTATTTTTCAATTTTCCCTATCTTCCAGAATGGAGGACTAATGTCATTATATCTTTTCAAATGCAATGCTTATATAATGCTCTGTCAACATTTGGTTTAAATCGGATAATTGGTTCTCCAGATATACAATAATGGTTTAAATTTAAAAATTGCCACCATTTTTAAAATAATTACACGGCGTAATCAAAAACCCTTGCTTAATACCATATGACTACGTAGTTTGGTTAAATGCGGCTGTCGGGTTTAAAAGTTATTAGGGGGTTTGGGGGACATACATTCCAGACAGACAACCAGATGATTTCATAAAGTAAATTCTTCCTCCTTGCAAACAATACTCAACCATTGGAAAATCACACTAAAGGCACAACGCACCGCATTCGTACGCCATCAGGTTAATAAAATATTTTGCTTTTGCATTGTCATGCCAACACACCTATTTTCTCTCTATTTTGAATTACATTATAAATGAATTATTATAAATAGTAGATAGAATATACGTAGAAGTTCAATTTATCTAAAAATAATGCCCTTTTATGTTAACACAAGTACAAAACGCTTGCAATATATCGTATATTTAAGAAACAACAAAATACGTCATAAATTGAGTGATTTTTCAAAGGTTTGATTCAAAACGTGTGGAGAAACCACGAATAGACTATATATGAGGAACGTAGCGGACACTGTCGTTCGTCTGTGGGTTTTATTAAGGCACTTTTCCAATTACATTTCCTCACTGCACCATTTATACCTCGTTTTCCTCCCAACAGTGCTAAATACTTAAACTGTTACAGTCCGTCAAAATCTCTCGTTTTTTTTTTTTTGCAATTATCTTGTGTACTTTTTCACGTAGTTCATTGTCAAACTAGGTCGTAATTCCTACATCTTTATATGTGTTGATTCTTGGATTTCGGTCTATTTATTGTTTTGTTTATATTGATGCTAATTTCCGTATACATCATTTGTGTTCTGCGCCGAATATCAGCATAGTTGTAGATGTCTTATTTTTCTATTTTTCTTTCATTTTCTTTTAATTTTTATATTTCGTCCAACATTTTTTTATTGATTCCCTTATACTTGGTTTCTCATATCCAGATATTTATTCCTTGAATTTGTTTTATTATTTCCTGGTTTATTTTGCGTAGTTTATGTAGATTAAAAGTATTTTCTAATTTTGTTTGTTTTGCAATTAACACAGGTAATGCATTTGTGTACTTAATCTCCGACAGCTCTGATATATGTTTTAGTGATATAATGTATGACAGCATGCAAATACGTACACCGTAAGTATTACCAAAACCATGAAAATGTTTCATTTGTATCGGTTATGGAGGGAGCACCCGGAGGTAATCCATCCACCGCTTATTCCTCAGCCTGTTACAGATCGCTGTGGCTGAGCGGTTAGACTGCTCGCCTCCCACCAAGGTGAACCGGGTTCAATCCCCGACCGGGTCACTCCGGATTTTCGCAAGTAGGAATCGTGCCGGACGATGCCGCTGGTCGGTGGGTTTTCTCGGGGATCTCCCGTTTACCCCGCCATTGTATTCCGGCGATACTGCATTCTCATCTCATTTCACCCCCATCGGTCTCAAGACTTCGTTGTTTAGAGCCGCCTAAGTCTCTCAACTTTACTGTCAACAACTGAACAGCCTGTTGCAAGTTAACAGCATTTCACTGCCGTATTGGGTACTGGTCATTGAACTTATCAAATGTGCTACGTTCACCTTGGGGCTAGAGACTGCGGATTTCGCTTAAATGGGGATAGGGTGGAATTCATAATTCCGGTGCCTGCCACCGATCGGCTGTTGCAGGCGGCCATCTTTAATTATCGCTCCCGGTACCAGAGTGTGCTAAGTTCTACCGTTCGCAGCTAGGAAAACTGGTACCGATGCGGCCATTTTGTGCGTTGGTAATCACGCCTCCTGCAGGGGCGCGCACACACGATTAATCGAACATCATATTGGTTCTGGAGTTTAAGTCGTCGAGCGACACCCAGGAGTACTACTGCTATAATTTTTATTTTGGGAGCTAAAAAAATTCTCTGGGGGAGTTTCCTGATGGAATTGTTGTACCTAGGGTATAACGTCGTCTTGGCTATCGGAGAAGTCTGAAGAGTAAGGTTTTAAATCTGCTGTACACATTACAGCAGCAGCAATGCCTCTTCCAACGTCATTAAAAAAAAAAAATNAGAGTAAGGTTTTAAATCTGCTGTACACATTACAGCAGCAGCAATGCCTCTTCCAACGTCATTAAAAAAAAAAAATGTTTTTTCGTCTATTGAAATTTTATTACAAGTATTAGACCACTAGAGTGAACATCTGTCACATNAAAAAAAAAAAATGTTTTTTCGTCTATTGAAATTTTATTACAAGTATTAGACCACTAGAGTGAACATCTGTCACATGAGCTCCACACACCATCTTGGCTTAAGTCGATGAACGACATGCTAGGCGGATTGATTATGACTGATTTAATATTTATTATATTCAAAGGTTTTTTTTTAAAGATATGTATGAGGAGAAAATATATTTAAGTCTGTATAATATTATTAGCATCTTGCGATTCAATCATTTGCTGCATGTAAATATATATTTTGCATGTATATACCCCCACATAGACCATCAAAGGTGTACAAGTGCAAAATGAAAACAAGAGCACGGAACAGTATTTACGAACAGTAACCAAGAAATTCGGAAACAATATATGATGGTTGAAATTTCTACTGGTGGTTTATCGAAGCGGCGATTGTGGTGATGAAATAATGTCACACAAACACAGATGTTAATTAAATTTAAATAAAATAATTATATTGTTGATATATACAACAATAATGAAAAAACATATATACAAAAAAAAAAGGCGTAGAATCACTCATCAGATGGTGGCAGGATGATGTCGCATAGACACCACGCCAAGGTATGCAGCCCCCTCCCCTCCTCCAGAAGGAGAGTATAGTTCCTTTCACACAGAAGATGACAGGTGTGTGTAGCCGCTGCAGCCTCCTCCCGGTGAAGGCGAACTTCTGCATGAACATCCCTCAAACTCACCTCCTCTTCCTTTTCGCCCACCTCGTCCAGGTCGTCGAGATCGTCCAGGTCGTCGAGACGTCCTACCGATGTCCATGTATCCATATATCTTTGATGTTTATGTTTGTTGTGGTGGAGGAATGTGCGCGATATGTTTTTTTGGTTATGCATGAAAGTACGAAGCAAACACGCGAATGTCGAATGTGTGGTGTAAGAAGCCAATGTACGAAGGTGGGAACTGTACGAGAGTCGAATGTCCGAAAGTAGAGGACTGCCTGTATACGAATGAGACCTGTGGACACCAAGGACAACTCTGTAACCGTATTCAAGAAAGAGAAGAAATTGGACACTCACAAGCCGTCTCCAAGAACAAATTTTTATTTTGTTTGTATATGCCGTATGTGCTGTCATTAAACTTAGATGTGTAAGATTTTAAGTATTTACAAATGGAGGGTGTTTAATCACTCATCTGAACTTTTATTTGTTTCCATACAGACAGTGGCAGGTCATCTTCATCTATGCCAGTACATTTAAGTTCCTTCCTAGACTCTGGTTCGATATCTGGTTCGGTCTTCACTGCTACAGTCGATGGAGGTGGAGGTACAGGTTTCATGTTGTCGAGTCGCTCAGTAATAGGGTTAAAGACTTCTTCATTAGCCATGTCATGTTCCATTCTGACACGATTGGCCAGTACATACTTTGAGCGAATTTTCTTAACCGNACTTCTTCATTAGCCATGTCATGTTCCATTCTGACACGATTGGCCAGTACATACTTTGAGCGAATTTTCTTAACCGCTTTGTGTAAGTAGCTGACGATGTCAGATATCATACTGAATACAAAATCGTTTGGTTCCAGGTTTATATAATCTTTTTGCGAGGTAGCGAGTACGAAACAGTTGTCAGCAGGTTTTCAATTTTATCGATGAGGTTTTCTAGTGTTAATAGACGGGGTATTATCTTATTAAGAACAGCATCACTGCTACTCTTCAGTAGGTCTTGTATGCTTCCAAGTTTTCTGTCGATCANACTTCTTCATTAGCCATGTCATGTTCCATTCTGACACGATTGGCCAGTACATACTTTGAGCGAATTTTCTTAACCACTTTGTGTAAGTAGCTGACGATGTCAGATATCATACTGAATACAAAATCGTTTGGTTCCAGGTTTATATAATCTTTTTGCGAGGTAGCGAGTACGAAACAGTTGTCAGCAGGTTTTCAATTTTATCGATGAGGTTTTCTAGTGTTATTAGACGAGGTATTATCTTATTAAGAACAGCATCACTGCTACTCTTCAGTAGGTCTTGTATGCTTCCAAGTTTTCTGTCGATCANGGTATTATCTTATTAAGAACAGCATCACTGCTACTCTTCAGTAGGTCTTGTATGCTTCCAAGTTTTCTGTCGATCAAAGTTTCAACATCCATAGGGAGAACCCGGCGTTTAACAACCATATCATTTATACTACCTTTACCATAATTACTTGTTCTTTCCAGCATACTGTGTATTAACGTAATGGAGTCGGCATTCAGGGTCCCGACATGAGCCTTGTTAACAACATCTTTGTGTTCCTTTCGATAGCCGACACTTTTAATTCGCTTCACCTCAGTACTGCAGTTACCATCATCAGTGGGCGAGAAACAGACCATTATGGTCAAATTTTTAAATGATGTAGCTCGCCTCTCAATCATGTATGATTATGAACTGATCAAATCCGCCTCTGTACCTCCCTTTAAGTAGCGGAAAATCCTTGACTAAAACGGGGAAACCATGAGGATCACTCCAACAACATGCACACATCTCCTTAAAATTTTCAAATGTCATGTCTGTATTAACATGATTAGAATAAACATGTCGTAAGTATATATCATCCATTCGAAACAAAACCAGCGTGATTGCATTGTCATGTAGTAATTGTTTTTTATGAGTGAGTAAGTTTGACAATGGTAAAACAAATCCACTTCTACATGTCTACACATGCAGAAATATTCTTGATTATATGATGGTTTCTCACACGCTTTATCATCGAAAATAAATGTGGAGTTTGGTAAAGCTTCACTCGGAGGCACAGTGGCTTCATTGTCACTGCATGGAAAATAACCTAGTCCATCCACAGCTCATAGAATCTGGGAGAGACGGTGATACTTTGGCTGTTGCAGAGGTTTCGAGTATAAGTACACATTCTCGAATCAAATACCATTGAGTTCATCCAGCAAACTTACCATCACGCATGTTTTTCCACAGTTTGAAGCACCAGTTATAATGCATTGTACTGTATTCTGAAATAAGCTTCCATGTCTTGATTCGTGAGAGATGACTTCTTTCTCTGCAGGAATACATAAAGGTAAAGTAACATATGACTTGACGAGCATGCGAAGTCAAATGCGAAGCATGCGGAGACATTTGCGGAGCATGTGGAGCTAGTGGAGTCAAATGTGGAGCATNGCATGCGAAGTCAAATGCGAAGCATGCGGAGACATTTGCGGAGCATGTGGAGCTAGTGGAGTCAAATGTGGAGCATACGGAGACAATTGCAGAGCATGCGGATACAATTGCGGAGCATGAGGATGTGATTGCATTGGCACAGAATCAGTGCTACAAAATTTTGAATGTCTGTTCGAAATATCACTCCGAGTAAACTGCCGCTGACAGAGTTTGCACTGAAATGCCTTACTTGAAATTTTCATTCTGCAGGTAGTTGCTTCATGTTGATATAAATTGCACAAATCTGTAAACGCTTTACCACAGAAGCGACAGCGGAGGTTCATCAACAGTACTTTATGTCTGTACTGTTCGAAGTGTAGAATGATACTGAATCAAATAGTATATAAATGATTACTTTTATATAATTTGCCAAGAGTATGTTGCGATGCCTCGTAGGGGTAAAGTCAAGAGCGGTCGTGGTTTGGACAACACACTTATAAATAACTTTCCATTCGAAGCGCCTATTCCTGGATACAAGTTCTGTGGGCCAAGAACAATACTTGCAAAAGTTGGCACATGGCGACGTTGGTGTGAACGAACTTGATAATGCCTGCAAGGAACACGATATCGCCTACGCATCCAATAAAATGTTGGAAGACAGGTACACAGCCGATGCTATTCTTCATTTGGCCAGTGATCCTGTGTTTCTGAATGAGTTTGATACCAGCTGCTATCCCACATCTCACCCGTGCTACTCATCTGTCAACAAAAAACAGTTGGCAAATTTAAGGATGAGTGCAATGGGTTGGCGATGAGTGATTTTGTGGGCCTGCGAGCTAAAATGTATTTGTACAAATGTGGAGGCAAAGAAGCAAAAATGGCCAAAGGTGTTGAAAAGTGTGTTGTGAAGAAGAAGGTTACTTTTCAAGATTACCTGACTGTTGTGGAGGACCATACCTCTATCAGATGCAAAATGCATAATATAAGGTATCGGTGTCGTATACTTCATTCTGAGTGTTGCAATAAATTATCACTCACTTGGATGGATGATAAGAGGTTCAAAATAGATTATGGTGTGCATACGTGGCCTCGCGGCTATGAACAGGAACTGTAAATATGTTTGAATACCAATATTGCTCTGTTGCTCTACCATGAAGATACACACACATATATATGGTACCAGCAGGAATTTGATGTTTCAACCAGAGAAGAGAGATGGGAAGGACTTGAAACGATTGTTTGCTATCTGCACTGTAACCTATGGGGTTTGGTAATGAACTTTTTATATGTTCACTTATCTCCAGTTACTCTCAACTTCAGTTACATAATTTCTCTATCTTTATGGTGTCAATTTTTTTCTTCGTTGTTTTCTTCAGTTTATGCATTTTTCTTTAGTTTCTGCGTGATTTTTCTTCGGTTTCGATGTTTTTTCTTTAGTTTTAGCATTGTTATTCCTTAGTTTCGATGTTGTTTTCTCAGGTTTCGGAATTGTAAGCTCGCCTGCTCAATTCTCTCAGGATATTGGAGAATTATTCTTGAGCTTACCATGTGACATTAATCATGATTTAAAAAAAAATTTCATGCTCTCCAATAGGGTTGCAAGAATGTTGTGTAGACTCTAGTCCCAATGCCTGGAGAGTTGTTGGCATTGTTACAATGCGAGCAGTAAGAGCGAGGGCAACATCTCATCATGCGTGCTTGTATGAAAACGAATATATTTGNTGTGTTTGTATGAAAACGAATATATTTGTGAGTTTTTTTTTAGGTTACCAATTGGTACTTCTAGGGTCTCTCTCAAAGTAACATAGGAAGAAATAATTATAGGAGTGTGGAACTGTCACGGGCTCTAATTAGCAACACTAAAAGTAATAAGAATATATATTTGAAGATAATAATTCAAACAAAAATAATATTTTATTTATTACTGTATTGGCTTCCAATAAACTTTATTAATAAATAACACAAACATTAAATTACTACATTTTATTTCTTATTTTAATCCTTAGCCATCATGTGATGTANCTAGTCCCAATGCCTGGAGAGTTGTTGGCATTGTTACAATGCGAGCAGTAAGAGCGAGGGCAACATCTCATCATGCGTGCTTGTATGAAAACGAATATATTTGTGAGTTGTTTCTTTAGGTTACCATTTGGTACTTCTAGGGTATCTCTCAAATTAACACAGGAAGAAAGAATTATAGGAGTGTGGAACTGTCACGGGCTCTAATTAGCAACACTAAAAGTAATAAGAATATATATTTGAAGATAATAATTCAAACAAAAATAACATTTTATTTATTACTGTATTGACTTCCAATGAATTTTATTAATAAATAACACAAACATTAAATTACTACATTTTATTTCTTATTTTAATCCTTAGCCATCATGTGATGTATCACTAATTGTATATTCATTTTGCATAACTTTGATGGTCTATGTGGGCATATGCACATGCAAAATATTAATTTACATTCAGAAAATTATTGAATTGGAAGATGCTAATAATCTTGTACAGACTTAAACATATTTTCTCCTACTCGTGCATACCATAAAAACTTTTTTGAATATAATAAATATTAAATATATCATAATAAACCCACCTAGCATGTCATTCATTGACTTAAGCCAAGATGGTGTGTGGAGCACATGCGACAGATGTTCACTAGTGGTCTAATACTTGTAATAAAATTTCAATAGAAGAAAAAAAATATTTTCCAAATAATGACGGCAGAGGCATTGCTGGTATTGTAATGAGTACAGCATATTAAACTCCTACTCTCCAGACTTCTCCGATAGCCGAGACGATGTTAAACCCTATGTACAACAGTTCCATCGTGCGCTCCTCCAGGGAATTTTTTGAACTCCCAAAATAAAAATAATAGCAGTGCTCCAGGGTGTCACTCGACGACTTAAACTCCAGAACCAATATGATGTTATATTAATCGTGTGCGCGCCCCTACAGGCGATGTGGTTACAAACACACAAAATGGCCACATCGATACCAGTTTTCCTAGATGAGCTGTAAAACTTAGTACACTCTGGTGGTGGGCGCGAGAATTAAAGATGGTTGCCTACATATGCCGAATGGTGGCAAGCGCGGGAATTAGAGATGGAGGACGTAAAAACCAGAGAAAGAGAGAGAGAGAGAGAAGGGGTGGGAGACAAGAGATAAAATTAAGGAGGCCAGAAGGAATATGAGAAAACCAAGGGGTAAAGCAGAGATAGAGAGATAGGAAGGAACGGCAGAGCATGAGAAATAAATCGAATTGCCAGAGCATGAAGTAAAATAATCAGAATGCAAGAGCATGAAGAGACAAGGTGGAATTACAGTGCCTGAGGTAGCAAGGTGGTATGACAAAGCATGAGTTTAAAAATTCTAAAAACAAAATGGCGACCAGAAACAAGATGGCGACTGGAATGACAGAGCAGGAGGTAATGCAATCCAATATAGTGTACATTACATTATCCAAGATAGCAGCGGTGACTTCATTCAAGATGGTGGCATTGATGTCATCCAAGATGGTGGATGGCTCCCTAGCTCCCTAACCTCCAACCTCTTGTACTATGATCTACTAAATCTCTATACTAACACTCTTATACGTCGTGGGTGACCCTGGTTCAGAAACAAACACTTCATAACGATGTGATAGCATTGAGTGCAGCTCATTCAGAAGGTGAATAGCTTCTCACTGTGGCAGTTCGCAAATTACACTGGCTCGAGTAAANGCATTGAGTGCAGCTCATTCAGAAGGTGAATAGCTTCTCACTGTGGCAGTTCGCAAATTACACTGGCTCGAGTAAAAACATAACCACAAAACCTAGTCTGTTGCCAGTAATAACGTGAATTGTTCAGGGCAGTACTTACAACATTATAGACGCGAAAGTCAGAAATGTGGTGTAGTGTTTATCTATCACACTTGTATGCTTATTAGTTTGTGACACGTGGAAATCTCCTGCTCTGCTAGTAATAAACTGCCGTCTGGCTGTATCTACTAACGAGCGACGCAGCTATCACTTATGTCGATGACCGCTTTCTAGAAAGCCGTTCTCGCATGACGGGCTGTTTGTGCCCATTCCTGAGACCACTACAACTTAAAAGCACAGAACGACTGTGCGTATAGGTGCAAAATACCATGGTGGTCTCTTCTCACTGACTGCGTGATGCATCGGGCAGGAGACAGAGAGTACACTTCCCTACGTGCGTTGTGTTGCAAAGAGACAACTGACAACGACGCTCGCACAATGCTACAGACGTAAGAGTCTGACGCTGTGCGTTTTTCAACCAACGTCTACTCGTGCCTTCGTCGTTTATGTCAGTGCCTATTTGTGGAAGACTTATGTAGTTTGTTGCTTGAAAAATGTGCGTTTTGTATATAAGTAAGTATAAGCAAGAGTCATTGATAGCAACTACTAACCTTTATATTGTGACGAAAGATGACGGTGACGAATTATCTTTACAAATGTGTTCGCCAAGCGATAAACCCGNACTAACCTTTATATTGTGACGAAAGATGACGGTGACGAATTATCTTTACAAATGTGTTCGCCAAGCGATAAACCCACCGAATTTTTGTAGAAAGAAATGAAGATGAAGGTTATGCCAACTAATTGTAAATTATCTCCGAGAGAAAAATGCAGGAAGTTCGCTATATTTATAAGGCTCTCTAGCACTGTTCGTGTGTTTTATTTCGGTGTACAATGTACAACATGCGGCATACGTAGAGGCCTATGCTTGGTGGGAAAACAGCACCATACAAAGTATTCTAGTGAAACGAACAGTCGCAGAGTGATAATCTATTAGACATATAGCTGAATATTTTGGAAGGAAATGTTCTTTTAGGTGGCTGGCACAAGACTTGAGCAATATGCNACTAACCTTTATATTGTGACGAAAGATGACGGTGACGAATTATCTTTACAAATGTGTTCGCCAAGCGATAAACCCGCCGAATTTTTGTAGAAAGAAATGAAGATGAAGGTTATGCCAACTAATTGTAAATTATCTCCGAGAGAAAAATGCAGGAAGTTCGCTATATTTATAAGGCTCTCTAGCACTGTTTGTGTGTTTTATTTCGGTGTACAATGTACAACATGTGGCATACGTAGAGGCCTATGCTTGGTGGGAAAACAGCACCATACAAAGTATTCTAGTGAAACGAACAGTCGCAGAGTGATACTCTATTAGACATATAGCTGAATATTTTGGAAGGAAATGTTCTTTTAGGTGGCTGGCACAAGACTTGAGCAATATGCCAACAAAAATTTACTTTGCACAACACAGAATGTTGCTGCTTAAGTTTGGCCAATAGAAATGCATCTTTAAGTATTTTGTTTGAAAACAAATGGGGCAGCTGTCTAATTTAAATACCTTTCCTAAAATTAAAAAAAAAGAGCAATTGTAGCACGTACGGATAACGTTGCAGATTCATTTCCGCATAGACATTTTTTATTTTAAAAATGACGTATTTATATATTTTTTATGTGGTGAGAAATTAGCCACTGAAATACTCTTTTTCCAGAATGTTTGGTTATACTGGAGCATGTGCGTGATTCCATGAGTTTTGAACATACTGGATTTGATTTTTCTGCGACAGAACCGGTACTTACGCGGAGTAGTGTAGCGTTCTATTGTAGTGCCTTCTCAGTACGTCCGTGCGAATATTTGTGAACAACGATTGAAGTGTACACATTTCATTGCTTGAGGGATTATGGTTCGGGTGTGTGGAGGGTGTTTCCAAAACGTTTACAGGGGCCGCTGTGGTGAAGTGGTTAAACTATTCGCCTCTAACCAAGGCGAACCGGGTTCAATGCCCGGCCGAGTCACTCCCGAATTTTCGCGAGTGGGAATCGTGCCGGACGATGCCGCTGGTCTGTGGGTCTTCTCGGATATCTCCCGTTTTCCCCACCCTTGCATTCCGGCGTTGCTCCACCTTCATCGGCTCTCAAGACCTCTTGTTAAGAGCCTCCCAAATCTCTCAACTCTCAACTCAACTAAACGTTTACGAATTTGGTGTTCTCGATCGTTGCTGGCTATTGATTTTTTTATTTTGTTAGATCGCAGGAGGTTTTGTCGTATAAAGGTTGTTGAACTGACAGTAGCCTCGAATGTTGCGTCCTCAGCGGTCAGCTAGGACTCGTGTTGGTAAGAATCATTAAGGACTTGAAGGTGCAGTATTAATTTCGTAGGTTTTATCTGCTCGGCACTGAAAGGTGCCATACTAGCACTCGCTCCATGCCATGGGCTACTTTCACTGTTATATTTCACAGTGTGCACAGAGCTTCTGGACAGCACTCGCAGGTCATCATGTGCATTATTCCAACTGCTTTGTGGGGTGTGCAGCTTGCAGCATCGGCTCGTCGATGCGGTGTCTCAGTTGTTGGGCATATGCACGAAACTCACAAAATTTCTTCACGCAAGTGCTTGCATGCGCTCATCGATGCTGTCTCTTTACTGGCTGCTGCTTTTGTTGTGGACAATAATAAGCTCTCAGGTGCCCCATCTGCCTACATGACCAACACTCCCTCAGTTTGGGTTGGAGGTGGCGAGGCTCTGTAACATGAACCCTGGAAGCGATGTCCCTCAAAACCAAATGCAACTCCTTCGGCGTCTTCGTTATTCTGTCTTCGTCTTTTTTCATCGTGACTGTGCGTACTGGACGTCGGTGTGCGGCTTCCTGTCTTGCGGACTCNTTATTCTGTCTTCGTCTTTTTTCATCGTGACTGTGCGTACTGGACGTCGGTGTGCGGCTTCCTGTCTTGCGGACTCCACCTCGAGACCTCGGGCCAGGGCGTCCTGCATGGTGTGAGGTGCAGTCAGACGTACTGCTTGTCGTACCTCTGCGTCGGCGATGGCATCGATGAAGAAGCCGACTGCGATGACGTCGCAAGCCTCGGGACACCCCTCCAGAGATAGGTGGGAGAGCCGCACAATGTCTTGTCATAGCTCCTGCAGTGGCTCTCCTGGTCGCTGGGTGCGGCCTCGCAGCTGTGCATGGTGGGCATGTCGCAGGTACCTGTCGCCGAAACGTAGCTCCAAGGCCGACACCAGTGTGGTGTACTCGATTCGATGTCCCTCTGGCAGAGATTGTAGTATGCTCAGTGCGGGGCCTCTCAGTACGGCCGCGAGGTAGTAAGCCCGCTGTTCTGTTGTCCAGCCATAGAGGGTAGCGACTATTTCTAACTGGTGTTGGTACTCCTGCCATGAAGTGTGGCCATCGTAAGGTGCGGGCTTAAATGATACCTTCTTCCCACTCCTCGCTGCACGACACCAAGACTGCAGAGTTGCTGGCTATCCTCCGAGGTTGCTGCGTTCGTTACGACTTCTACTGCTTCTTTATTTTTCTCAGCTGCCGATGTGGTGATAGGTGAACTCCGCTGCTCAAGAAATTCCTGCCATTCCTTCTTCATCGCACTTATTTCCTGCTTCACTTCATTCTCGATTGACCATTTTGTTGTTTACGCTGTTCACTATTTCATTTACACTCTCCATTCTTTCGTTTACAATGTCTTCTATTTTCTTGTCTACATTTTCATTTGCAGTTGTCTTGTCTACATTTTCATTTACTGTGTCAACTTTCTTATCTACCAACTCACTTACATTAGTTACCTGGCTGTTTACATTCTCGTCAACACTATTTAAAACACTATTTACATTCTCGTTCACAGTACTGATTTTGCTATTTACGTTTTCTTTTAAGCTATTTACGCTTGCTCTCACACTAATCATCTGGCTACCTAGCCCCTCAATTAATGCTCGCAGTGCTTCCAGTTCTGCACACATTTTTCTAGTTAGCAGTTACTGCGGCAGTTGCACAAAACAGTCTTAATCAATTAATTTTATTAATCACTTATTACTAGCCGATTGTTTAACTTTATTAATAGTTAAATACATTCATCCCACTTGTGATACCAGGGTTACATGGACGCCGTAAGTTCTTATTTATTCATACAGCTAATATTTGCAGCATGAAATTATCTGTTTCCACAATTGCTTTTTTTTATTTAACAGTGAGCGCAATTTTTAATATATATTTCAACTCTAGTTAACGTCCTTCTTAATGCATCTGTTTGGTTACAGTCAATTAACTCATATTATACATTAACACCTGTTCAGTCTATCTGTTGTCACCATTTGTAACGTCTTTCACTCACGCATGTAGTCCAGTAGTCCAGCCTGCCAGCCGCACTCTTCACTGCTTGATACTCGCAGTCGCAGAATTCCCTTCCGCTGGTCGCTGCTCGTCGTCTGTCGCTCGGAACTCAGCCACTCATTCCCCCATCAACCACTGCCGGCCCGGAGGCCCGTCGCACAATGTATACTCGGCTGGCCTTGACCTGGAAAGTTCGACGCACCCCGAGACATGCGGACAGAATCTAGGGCAGTAAACAACTAGAAAATTTCTTAAATAGACGCAGAAACTTAATACAGCCCGAGTCAGCAGCGCGCGCTGCAAAAAACATTATCGCATTGGCTCAGTTTATGTAATAGATACGCTTCCACCGGTCTATCGCTCGTCGGTCATTCAAAACAATCCATTTACTTGCTGCCGCCGCTATCGTATAACTGCTGTCCATCACGTACAAATTTTCGCGCGGGATGCGAAGCAGCGAACGCGTACCAATACTAAACTAACCACTATTTTATTTGCACTTCAAGTCGAATAAATGTTTACATCACCGCTTATGCACTTTTCCTCTGGCCATTTTACGGCATACAATTATTTTGCGAGTACATATCCCCCATGTTTCATTATAAGTTTAGGAGACAAGTGAATCTTAAGAATCCGAAATATACATCTTTTATACAGTACCTTCTGTTCAGCGAACTCTAGCTCTCGTTCTAAAAGCCTCTAGCGAGAATAAGAGACATATTTGGACGGAGGCTTTTAATAGCGGTGGTGGGGATGAAGCTAGGTTGATATCGAGCAGCGACGGAATGCAGTGTTGGGGAAACAGGAGTACTTCGAGAAAACCCACCAGCCAACGGCAAGTCCGATGCGTTTCTCACATGTAATAATCGGTGTGTGAACCCTCCGGTAATCGATCCCAGTTCGCCGTAGCGGGAGCCCAAATGTTCAGACCACTGCACCACCACGGCCCCATCATTGACGTCCATACCTTTTGTTTAGTATTTGTTGTGTTCACGAATGAGTCTCTATCATACGGCTATCGTGGCCGAATAAATGTACGTGAGGTAGATAACAAAATTACAGCTCGCACTACACCCTGCAAAGAAACAATGTACACTGAAGAGCCAAAAAAACTGGTACACCTGCCTATTATCGTGTAGCCCCCCCCCCTCCCCAGCAAGCATAAGTGCCGCAAGAAGACGTTGCATGGACTCGACTAATGTCTGAAGGTATGCAGGAGGCAATTCACACCATGAATCCTGCAGGGCAGACCACAAATCCAATCTGCGCCAATTTGAGAAAGGGTTGCACGTGTGTCACGTTTAATGATTCTCGTCAGTCGTCGTTTGTCCAGTTCTTTCACGGTATTTTTCCGGCCGCAGCGATGTCGAAGATTTGATGTTTTACCGGATTCCCGATATTCACGGTACACTCGTGAAATGGTCTTACGCGAACACCCAAAAGTTATCGCTACCTCGGAGATGCTATGTCCCATCTCTCGTGCGCCGACTATAAAACAACGTTCAAACTCACTTAAATATTGATAACCTGCCATTGTAACAGCAGTAACCGATCTAGCTGCCGACCGCATCGCGTTACTCTGATTGGTTCCATACCTCTCTTATTTGCATACGTACGCCTATACCAGTTTTTTTGGCTCTTCAGTGTAACAGCTACCACACGCTACGATTCCCGGCTGGGTCACTCCCGGATTTTCGCACGTGGGATATGCTACACTGCAGTTCGCACCACACTCTACCATACACAAATTACTGCTCTCTTATTCTAGGATAACACTTCCAGCCAGCAGCGGCTCCTATCATAGCTATTCGGCTATTTAGGTGTTTTTCTTTCATTAAGTTTTCAGATATTTCTTGATGATATGTGAGGATAGGGACTAATAACGCCATACCTGCGCTAGAGTGACTCCAATTAAACAAACCAATTCCGGACATATTAAATCTAAATTACACCACATAATGCTTACGAATGNACTCTGATTGGTTCCATACCTCTGTTATTTGCATACGCACGCCTATACCAGTTTTTTTGGCTCTTCAGTGTAACAGCTACCACACGCTACGATTCCCGGCTGGGTCACTCCCGGATTTTCGCACGTGGGATATGCTACACTGCAGTTCGCACCACACTCTACCATACACAAATTACTGCTATCTTGTTCTAGGATAACACTTCCAGCCAGCAGCGGCTCCTATCATAGCTATTCGGCTATTTAGGTGTTTTTCTTTCATTAAGTTTTCAGACATTTCTTAATGATGTGTGAGGATAGGGACTAATAACGCCATACCTGCGCTAGAGTGACTCCAATTCCGGACAAATTAAATCTAAATTACACCACATAATGCTTACGAATACGGAGGTTAAACATCCCCATATACACTGCCCAGCAGGTGGCGTCACTGACCAGCAAGATGTTAGAACGCCCTTAGCCAATCAGCGCCTGGAAACATACTCGCCACCCGGCAGCCCAACCAATAAGGAACCTTTCGCAGCGTACAGTAGCGAATCGCACACAAGGCCCGTTCCCGGATAATGTGTACGTCTCTATCAAAGGAACCGCCACGCCATTTCGTGTCTGTGTACTTATCTACTCTGTGATTCCACGTCATTCTCTGCTGGTGCTTTCACAACTCTACTAACTAATACCTTAAGCCTTCCTCTATTCCAGTAGCTTTTTAATTTTAATGCACGTGATATTTTAATGGTTGCCTTTCTTTACGTCAATGTGCTTGCGGTGTCTGTGCCGGTTTTTCGCCCTCCTTTCTTAGATATAAGTTTAGCTACAGGTACATCTAAGGAGATAATCATCGCTCGAATTACGGCTATGGTTCTCCAATCCCTTTCTACCGCAAAGGCTGTCCCTTTGCATGCATTCTCCTTCCTTGTGGGTGTGTGGGGATCGGCCCTGAAATGTAACTATGTTCTGTAGCAACTTCCAACCTTCACTATAACACGTTATATTAGCGTAGGTTAGGGAGTAAGCGTTTGCGCTCAACTTCTACGGGCGTAAATAAGTTTTTTTTTTTTTTTTTTTTTTTTTCGAGTCATATATGCGAGTGATTTGGAGCACACTATAATCGAGGAGATCTCCAGACTTTCTTTACATAATCGCGGCCATCCCATAAGCTTCAATTTTTTTCCCTTTTTTTTATAGCTGTGTGCGGAAGAATAAGAGCTTTTCTGCAAGACGGCGCGCCACTTGTCTCGAGTTAACAAGGCATTTGATTCTTGGCCTCGATATCAGGCAACATTGAGAGCTGCTTGCAAACGATTGGTGGATCGGCCTGGAGCATTTGCGCAGTGTATGACGTGCGGACGGCTGAGGAATGAATGCCTTGTGGACGGTTTGTCTAAATACAAGTGCATGTGTAATTTGTGTATATAGAACTAATTACAGTCTAACTTCTCTCTTATTGATAACAGTTCGGATGTCCGTTAAAGTGTTAAATATAATTTTTATGAGGCGGGGTCTTTAGCGCCGACGAGGGTGACGCGAAGTGAATGTGGAGCAGTGCCGGAATGCAAGGGCGGGGGAAACGGGAGATCCCCGAGAAAACCCGCTTACCAGTGGCATTGTTCAGCACGATTCCCACATGCAAAAATTCGGGAGCGACCCTACCCAAAATCGAGCCCGGCTCGTCTGGGTGGGAGGCGAGCAGTCTGACCACTACACCACCGCGGCCGCTTTTCACTTGAATTTTGTCTTGCAACCAGGTAGTTAGATGGTGATCAACGTCTCGTTGACAGCGAGGACATTTTGAGACGGAGATAGTTGCTCAGAGTACCAGGAACGTGGAGGGAATCGACCATGGCCTATAGAGAAGAACCATCCCAGGATTCGCTTGGAGTAATTTCAAGAAACTATGGAAAACCGAAATCAGGATGGCTGGACTGGGGTTCGAACTCAGGACCTCCCGAGTGCAAGTCCAAAGTTAAACCCCTGCGCCACCTCGCTTGATATCTTGCAATCGGTGTATTACACTTGTTACAAATGACAAACGTCTTTGGACCAACACTAGGGGCATTATTAGTGCGCGTAATGCTTCTTGGTGGCACCATACGAGAATTAAAAATATTTCCTGCTTCTTCTTGTTAGTGTTTCATGTGCACAGTGCAATCAATACGTTCGTGTACGCCGTAGTGTGAGGTTGCCTACACTCGAGGCGCCAGCCCACGAACTTGTTGACTGTGGTAGTATAGTTTGGACAATTATTATTATTTTGACTAGATGGAGATTTTTGAACATTCGCCACTGCGATGCAGATGTCTGTCATGGAAAAACAAGATTGAACACGAAAAAATACTATGGGCGATAAAATAAATATATGTAAACCATACTGGAAAATTCGAAGAGGGAATAGAGGCAGCTATGACAGAAACTATATATATAGAGAGAGAGATAGAGAGAAATTATTTTAAGCCAAGAACTCTAGTTCAGTACAGGGCTGTGGCAAGCATTTAATAGATTGGATTTTCTTTTGGTTTCAATCAAAATAACTGAAAACTGAGAAAAATTAATTGTAAAGTGCTTTAAAAAAATGTAATTTTTTAGCAGCAAANCTAGAAAACCCGCCGACCAGCAGCATCGTCCGGCACGATTCACACGGGCGAAAATTCGGTGGCGACCCCGCCGGGAATCGAACCCGGTTCGCCTTGGTGGGCGAGCGCTTAAGCCTTATGAATCAGTTCAAAGTTTAATTGGAAGTGGTGTTATTGCAGATGAATTCGCTTTGTCTTTTCGTAAAAGCCAATACTTCAAACTGTTGTACTTATTCTGCACGTGGGCTACTGAACCATCGTTAATTTTACACCCTTCGACGAAATTTAACATTAGTGCTGGCATGTACGTGTTCCGTGTTATCAAACCAAAGAGTGAAATGCATCATAACAGACGAGAGAACCAATGAAAAGTTGACAAGTTCATAAGTACGTACAGGACTGTTAATTATAACCGAATGATTAAAATATTCAGCGAAAAGGTAGGGCATCTAGGCAAGCCATCGTTTTTGTTCTCAAGCTGTAGCGTCTAAAATTCATAGCAGTGGGTTATGATAAAAAAAATAGCCTACAAGGTACTATTTTAAAGTTCTGTTGCCTGAATTTCACGTCGCACGCTTATGCCGGAAGGCTAAAAAGATGACAGGACCTCTTCATTAACGTTTCAAATCACAGCGTCAACGGACAGGACACGCTGCAAAGAAGGCCGGTTTATTGTTTCGACTGTATTCAAATCGAAACAATGTCCGATAAATCAGTCCCTTCGTATGTTTGAAACGTCATGTTTTGTGATAACTCCTACGTTCGTAGGTACCATCTGCTAACAGCAACGTTCAAATTATGTGTTTTATTTATGTTCCTAAGTGTGACTGTTATAACGATTCAGTTCGCCGATAGCAACATTATAAGCGATAAATTTAGAGAGCAGTAACGACCCTGTCGCGATGCTGACGGAACTGCCGCAGTGGAGACTAAAAATTACTTTTTTAATGTCGTTTTATCGAGAGTGAGGGCATTCCCAGCCTCCAAGCGTCTTCATTCCTAAAATTAATCCCGTGTCGCTATCTTATCTGTAGCATCTTAAAGCTAAATAATGTTGGATTACTTTGAAAGAGCGTGCCACGTATGCCAAGATAACTGTAGCGTCGATAATGTTACTTGTAATTGCTTTCATATCTTAAATGCAGAAAAGTAACGTGCCAAACTGCAGGTGGACGTTTTTTTATCTTGGCTTTCGAACGGTGTACTCGCAGTTAACAAAGACTCCTCGTCGTAATTGTACACAAGAAAGCGGCTCTGCAGTTTTTTTCATCATTGCCTAAGTAATTACATTTTATTTTGCCGGCTCAAGAAGTGCAGACTGCACTTGACCGTTTTTCTGATATCGCCATTTAAGAAGGGTCCGAATTGAATTTTGCTCCGTGATTTCATGGAGAATGTTTCATCTTATAGGAACTTGTCTGTTGAAAGTTAATTTTCGTATTAAGGTACAACGAAATGGGACGAATGCTGTGATTTTCACACATTGATCATGCTTTACGTGAAGGGTTAGCCTGTCGAAATACTGCTTTTGTTGACATACGACCGCCTCGATTGGCTGGCTTTGACATAGTACTTAATTACTGGTTTTCGTTGTTACCCGCCGCTGTATAGTAATTTTGCCATGAACGCTCTTGAGAAGGTTAGGTTAGTACTTCACCTTTCTCTGTAACCGCGTGGGATTTCACAGATTTAACATGAGTGTTGCGTGATTTGTAATGTGTTAAGTGCTGCTGTCAGAAAATTCCTTATTGAATACTAACCTTAGGTTTACCTGAAATTCATTTTTCTGCCACCTCGTGGATACACGGACTGGAATAATGAAAGCTTACACAGTTAGTTTTTCTAATTTGTTTACATGAGGCCATGTATCTAGAGCTTTGGGTAATGTGTTGCCTACAGCTCTGCCATTAGCCTGGGCTCTTCTGCCAAACAATTCAGAATTTTGCATTGCCTTAGCAAAGGGCGTCACTGCAGCCAACAATGGAGTTACTTCTTTGGGCCCCACTTTCTAATTCCGCATACACTATCCCCAAAGTTATTAAATACTCCACGGGATATCATGCTCAAGTTCTAGCTGTGTTCGTATGCTGAATCAAAGACTGTTGGATTGTTACCTAAGTTACCGAAAAGAACATCAGTCCGTTCGTCTCTTATCAGTACCACGCCTTTTCTCCCAAGCAACTATTAAACAGTTAGTCAGCTCTATACTCTACGAGAACGACGCGACGAGTAGGGTCAAGTAGTCTATTGTGCATGTTCCAATGTTGTATTTCACCACGTGTATAAGCTACGATAATGCATTGTGCATGATTATATACAACAAGTGAAATTTTAATTCACATGTGAAAACTTACAATACAAATAGAACACACGACAGCATATTAAGAAACNATACAACAAGTGAAATTTTAATTCACATGTGAAAACTTACAATACAAATAGAACACACGACAGCATATTAAGAAACTTGCCCCACATCCTATTACAGTGGAGTAGTTGTCTTATTGGCATCTATCACATTTGGAAAAGCCCTTTCCCATATAATCAGTACAGGGTCCCTCTCACCGTGATCTACGTACACTGCACATAACCCAGTCAACAGATGAAGGCTCTTCGTACATTGCAACACATCCACCGCAGAAATAGTCCACCTTAACCAAGCTTGCAACGACATTCTTGCCATCTAAAGTCAATTTGCGTTTTGCTCCGACGCCTTTGGTCTTCAAGTTTACTGATGTTGATGTTGCGGACGTTTTATATAAGTTAAACCTACTTTTCATTTCACTTTGTAATGACATAATTTTAGCATATGGCGACGATGTATTTGAGACAGTATTTCTGCGCCTGTTAAGTGGATTACTAACTTCGGGATTGGCCTGATTATTTTTTGGCGAAACATAACATTTTTACGGGAGTGGATACATTCCTAAGACAAGCACTGGAGGAGACGTCAGCAGAGCTACCTGAAGCAAACTCTTCGTATTCATTTGCGTGGCCATTTTCAGTTGGCCTTGAATTTATGAGATATTGATTTCCTCAAATTCTGAAATTTGTTGTGAAGTATGAACTAACTGTTCTTCTTCACTCATATGATTAGTATTGTCACCAACAGGAGACTATTNCTAACTGTTCTTCTTCACTCATATGATTAGTATTGTCACCAACAGGAGACTATTGAGTGTCATTATTATTTGGAAGAGACTTGCCAATAATTTCAGATGGAAGAATGTCAACTTCAGAAAAATCATCGGGATGCTCTGGCAGTATGCCACATGCCTGAAAGCCTTTGGCGGCAATTCCAGTCGTAGCTGTCGTTTCATAAGCCGGTCGAAACAAATTAGCTATCTGAAATTGCGTTTTCAATCTACCAGGATGTGCTGACGTCCATTGGAGTACTATTTCACTAAAATCTGCTAGTAGTATATTACTGTTTCATTACTTTTGTCGCACAAAACTGTTGCCAACAGACTACTTCAAGGCTGATAATTTTGATTTAACGAACATCTTTCTTTCCTTCTGTAAACCCCGATATTTGATTTTACTTATGACATGTAGGTATCTTTTATTTCTATCAAACATCAAAACTGTATAAATTCTGCGCATATTAAAAAAAAGTTTTAAATGTTTTTATAATGTTTGGTATTGTAGGGCAAGAGTCCGCATAATCGTTTGTGCGGACTCTTGCCCCAGGAAACTTGGTCCAAAAAAAACGGAAAAATGTAATTCGCAAACTACATTTCGCAGTTGCATGATTAAAACTACACCCTGGATTGAATACAAGCAAAAAACATACCTGTTACGTAAATGTACATATTCTTCGATAAAATTAATTCCTTGCAGTTCTGCAGCCACTTCTTTAACACAAGAAAAAATTACATCGAACGTCACTGCAAACAGAGAGTTGAGACCGCACTCCCATTAATGGCGGCAGCGGGCAAATAGCCGTTTCTAGTGCGTGGAAAGCATTTCAAAAAACTCACTATATGAACGTTCATGCTATCTAGTGGCGACTGCGAGAGTTACGACGTCGTGGGACTCTTGCCCCGTGCGTACTCTTACCCCACATTACCCCACAACCACAAGCGCAAGAACATGATTTCTCCACTGACCCGAAATTTCAGAGATAAATTCCAGTCATTCACACAGATTGTTTCGCAAATGAGTGTTCGGCGGATGGATTAAAATCATGGTCATAAGGCATGAGAAATTACATGTACAATTAAGTTCACCTAAAACTGCCATTAAAATTGTACCTCAGTGTTATAAGGTTCTGAAATAATATCTCGCAGTCACAGAACGTATGTATGTGTGCAAAGTAGGAACATCGAACATGATCTTGTAGGAGATGTTGGCTCTGCAAACACCAGAGAATTTTGTTTACATACAAAAGAAGTTGACGTTTTTTTTATGTATATCTTGGAGGAATGCTAATACTAAAGAATAAATGTAACTATTTGCAACATGTTCCCGTTCATTTTAAACTTACAACAGTTTGCGTGGTGTACGAATCAGTTGCCTGCAAGGTAGATTAATGGGCGCTGAGCCTCGCAATGTACAGTAGTGGTAAAAACAATTCCTTCCTGCATGTTATGAACACTGAGTCGGAATGGGTAAAGATATCATTCTTATTCGAACTGAGGATGGTTCGAGGTGAATGAATCGAAGTCCATACTCAGCTCAGAGTCGACTGTAGTTATGAAACTGTATTTCTATCACTCTTGACGTGCATAACTATGTATTGCAAAACCAAAACGGCGCTATGTACGAAGCTCGGAGGTAGGTCTGCTGGTGAGGTGGAGGTTATGTTGTTGCAGGAGCGGGGCACTGGCAGGCCTTGGCTCGGGAGGAGCTGGAGGTCGCGCTCAAGGTCAAGTGGAACGAAGGCGTGGCCAAGAACGTGGTGCTGTTCGTGGGGGATGGCATGGGCCCCAGCACCGTCACCGCGGCCAGGATCTACAGAGCCAAGGAGGAGGGTCGCCTCGCCTTCGAGAGCTTCCCTCACGTCGGTCTCATCAAGGTACACCCACCTGCTGCAGAAATGTGCAAATTGGATTGTATCTTGAGTTTCTGAGACACGCATTGGAAGGACACTAAGGATGTACGAGATTGGAGCTTTGTGTTTAATCAGTTTCTTAATTGAATATTTATTCCTTGCGATGAGGAAAGTGTCACTTTTTATCCCATGATGAACATTCGCTGTGGGCGGGAAATTCCTTCAGCTTGGGAATGCCTTTAATCCTCAGACATACTGTGGATAAATGAAAACTAGCTGCAGTTATCATTATCGTGACATCAATTTTCTCGTAATTTTGCATTATTTACCGATCGTCGGACATAGGAAGAGCTTATGAGATTTTCTGACCCATTTTACCTAAAACACTATTTTGGCCCTTACGTTTATGCCATGNGACATAGGAAGAGCTTATGAGATTTTCTGACCCATTTTACCTAAAACACTATTTTGGCCCTTACGTTTATGCCATGACAAAGTCAGATTCTTGTAACTCTCAGATTTTGGAAGTTTTAAAAAGTATTTTTTATCTACTTACAATGGTTCCATGTATGTAGCTAACATCACGGACTTAGAGTAAAATCAGAATTTTGTATGCATCTTTTATTTTCTTGTGGTCCAAATTTCTGCAAGGTAAGGTAGTGTTTTGGGGCGATATTGCTTCAAGACTTATTCTCATGTTGTTTGGAATATGTCTTTAAACTTTTACTTGCATAACGTGTGAGGTGGTGCAGTGGTAAACCTTTGGATTCGCATTAGGACTTGGGTCCGAATCCTGGTCCGGCCATCCTGATTTCGGTTTTCCATGATTTCCCGAAATCAGTTCAAGTGAACGCAGACGTGGTTTTTACTACAGGCCATAGCCGATTCCTTACCTGTTCCTGCTTCACTGAACAACTTGCTCCGTGTCCAATGACCACACAGTCGAAGAGATATTAAGCTGTGCCTACCTTTTGCTTGCATACTAAACCTGTAATATAATAATGAAGTTTTGCGCCGACTGTTCTTTTAGTGTGGTCTTTTTTCTTTTGTAGACGTACAATGCCGACAAGCAAGTCCCCGACTCGGCGTCCACTGCGACAGCGCTGTTCAGCGGTGTCAAAGGGAACTACAGGACTGGAGGAGTCGACCAGACTGTCTCGCTGGACGAGTGTGAGGCCTCCCTGAATCCCGAGGCGCGGCTGGAGAACATGGCACACTGGTCCATCGCAGCAGGCAAGGACGCAGGTGAGAGTCGCCTGTCTTTGCTCCTAGTGTGCTCTAGAACTCTGGCATGTGCGCATCAGGGCAATATTCATACAGATAAAGAAGTTCGGTAGTAGATACTGAATGAAGGGATGACACGACTACTTCGTATGCCAATCATTTTTAAGTTTTTTGTGTAAGTTCTGTAACATTAGCATAAATTATTTCGTTGCTTTAGTAACCTTTGTATGCATGACATAATTTACGGAACGAACGTCAAGCAAATAATAACATGCATCCACATAACCAAAAAATATTTTTGAATGCTCTTGCTGAACCACGCTTCCGTCTCATCCCCTTTTTTTCAGAATTATTATACAAAACAAAATTCAGAATAAATAATGTCAGCAATATGTTTTTAAGACCCGGTTGGTCTCAGTACTTGCGTTTCGTCAAGAAAAGTTTTCCTTATTGCTAGTTTCATTACTCTACCATGAAGAACTGTTTCATCAAGTGAGTGTAAATATATAATGGGAGTAGAAAAGTCGAATAAATTAAGTCATATGATCACGTATTCGAAAGTAATTTTATAGAAAATAAATGCTTTTTCAACTTCTGTCTTTTAAAATACAGAAAATTTTTTTTGTATTTGTAGAGGTGTCCAATACAGTTTGTTTCAGCAGTTTTAAATTACATCCACTGTACTATGCCAGTTTGGATATTCTCCAACTAATGTATACATACAGTTGTAAAGGAAGAACTGTAGTTTATCGTTTTCTGAAACTCGTTCTTTGGACCTATCGTCGATGGCATAAACATATTCTTCAACATTTATGAAAATGTACTGTTTCTTATGTTCTGATGCAAAAATGCCCGTTTGTGCAGCATATATGTAGCATATTTCCTAGACGAAGTTATTCTTATGTGAAGTCTCTTATCGGCAGTTATGTGATTTAATGCTATCACATTAGCTTTAAACTTGCCTCTTGGATGTTTAGGCATTCTGTATGAGACATTGATGGATAACAGAATTTGTCGCAAATAAATATTAACGAAGCTACTGTACAAAATTTAATTTATTTGGAAGAAATTGTCTGAAGTTCTTCGGCTAACACAGTATTCATTTATAGATATTTCCTCTTTCCACTATTGTAGAATAATGCTGATAAAAAAAACATTATTTACCATTCGATCTAAAAGTAACAATCCACTGGAAACAGTGAATTCTTGGCATCCAATCCAGGAAAATGTGCCTAGCAGAGCTTCGAAACCAAGCTCGAGTAACCAGCTATCAGTAAAGAAAGGGCCATTTCTCATAATAAAGGCACCTGGGCTTCCGTAACCATGCTAAGCAGTACCTATGTATAATTTGACAGGAAATTAAATATAGGTAATAGCAATGTGACGTTCATTATTGACTCAAAATACGTGCGTAAACTGAAAATGCTGAAACAATTCATCTGTCCTATATATTCATGGTCACTCAAGTATACTTGACTTTTGTCGGTTATGTGGTTGAGCAGGCTAGAATCAGTCAACTCGCCAGAAACATTTAGGCATTTTGTTTACTTTAGTAAGTATAAACATGGAAGTAGTCTGACAATTACCGAAACGTCATCTTCCTTGTGCATGGCGATCTGTCCATAATTGCCGGTTGTGTGGTTCAGATACTTATGATATATGTTTATACTTGAGTAGCCAGTAATGGGGCCATTAACAAAGAAACAATTGATTAGCCTAGTTATGGTGTTTTAGGGGATTGTGTTTTCTCATTGCCTACAGTTGGCTGTAGGAAGAATGGACGGGGCAGTCGGCATGAGACTGTGCCTGGTAACATTTTAATCTATGTATATATATGTATATACTCGTGTGTATATATATATGTGTGTGTGTGTGTGTGTATATAAACTGAAAAACATTTCTTTGTACTTATGAAATGAAGAAGTTTGTGTGCAATGATTTTTAAAATGGACACTACTCGTGCTCGAACCCAAGATCCCTCAGACCTCCAACTATTATTCGAACCGATTGCTCAACAAAAGTCGACAGGGATAGTGTTTGGAACTATAAATGTAGGGATTTGCCGTCGAAATCTCAGCTTCCCTTTCCATCTCTCATGGAAGGTGTGATCAGGCGTGTTGCTGATCGCCTTGACCAGCTCCTCCCGACTGCGTTGCAGGGTTTGTGACCACGACGAGGGTGACACACGCGACTCCCAGCGCCCTCTACGCCCACTACGCCAACAGGAACTGGGAGTGCGAGGCGAACATGCCTGCCTCGGCCACGCGTTGCAAGGACATCGCCAGGCAGCTGGTGGAGGACGAGCCAGGCAGGAGCATCAAGGTGATCTTCAAACTTTTGGCCGCACTCTGGACGTATCAGTCTCCTACTCACCGGAACATTATAGCAACTATTTCATTAAGCTTGCAAATATAGTCTAGAGTAACTTGGCATTCTTAACCACAGTAAGCACCAAGCCAACCGTGTCGACTCGGTACTCAAGTTCTGATATAATGCTGCAGACTCTCAAATAAAACTAAAACATTGGATTAGAAACTGCTCAATGTGTCCGCTTTGTAGATTACGTGCACCAGTAAATACAGAAACTCAATTCTTCCAAAAAACTTTTTTTTTTAACCACATCCACTAGAATACATTGCTTCAGAAGACATTCCGTGTTTTCATACTTATGGGTCAGCCTACAAAGGAGAACGATATGTTGCGAAGAGATGCCGAGAGAATGCAGTAACTTATAATTTAATTTTTTTAATATTATATTTTTAATTAACTTTTTCCTTACTGGGGTGATTTATAAATAGTAATGAAACCCAAAAATTTGTTAGATTATAAAGTATCTCAACCTTTGTAAAAGTGAGACTAAAATATCTTGAAAAAAAAAAAAACATGCATTGTAGACAAATTTTATTGAAAATCAAATAAGGAAAAAAAATTAACGAAATCATAAATTAAATTTAAATCGTGGAATATTTTTGCTATCGTCAATCCACAAGAATAAGAAAGGGTGGAGAGAAGGCAAAATCCTAGTCTGTTAAAAACGACAGAAAGTTGCTTGTTGCAACCAAGATGTGAGTGTAACTTGAAACATCATTAGTTTTGCTTCCTCTCTCCAAGTGAGGATGCCGCACTATTGATTTATGTCCATCGAGAAATTTACAGTAGCCTGAGTTATATTATCCATGCCTTTCTTTTGTTCGTATTTAAATTTCAAAATCAATTGTGCTCTATCAACCGTATGATTGAATTATTTTAAGGATATTTGAAGTAGGCCTACATGTTAGTACATTTTGTTATGTTCTATTTACAGGTGTTTTTAAACTGTAAGGGAAAATATGTGAAGGTTAGAACTATTTGGCAGAAAAATTAAATAATATACTGGTGACTGATTACAATAAAGTGCTACATGCAAAACAACAGACAGATAACAAAAAAATGCTCCTATGTGAACTAGACTCGCACCCAGTATCTCGGCCTGAATGGCGTGGAGGAAGGTTGGGGAAAGTAGCAAATAATACTCGTCCTAGAACAATATTGTGACGTAGCCCATATCATACGAAACTCCACATGTAGTTACCTATGCCCTGCCTTGAATCCCTCCCGCGCAACTCGCCAGCATCACGGTGACTGGTGTATATTTTCTGCAGCTTTTATTATTAAAATGTTAAATTGTATATTTCTAATGAAACTGTAATATGCTTAGTCTTCTTTGTACTTTGTTGTGAATATGTAACATTGTACATCAAATTACTTGTTCCATGTCCCTGGGCAAATCTTGCTCACGTGGGATCCACAAAATGCAAATAAGCAAACAAATAATTATACATTGTGATTCAGTATCACGCTAGGTGTCGTAAAAGGAGTATGTTAGTTCCAGTTGGGTCACTGGACATCCGCTCATACGACACGCCTCGCAGGACTCTGGACCAGTGATAAATATTTATCATACGGCTGATTTTGGTTCCACGTGGTAGAATCGCATAGGATAACGATTGAGTGAGTGAAGAGATTTGGGCGGCTCTTAACAGCGAGGTCTTGAGAGCCGTTGAGGGTGATTGAGGTGAGTATGGAGCAGCGCGGGAATGAAAGGGTAGGAAAAATTGGAGATCTCCGAGAAAACACGCCGACCAGCGGCATCGTCCGGCACGATTCCCACTTGCAAAAATCCGGGTAGCGACCCCTCCGGGAATCGAACCAGGTTCGCTTTGGTGGAATGGAAGAATATAGTAACCATAAATTATCTAGTTGGGAACATCACAACGCTTTTGACTTTTTAATTTTAAAATTTTAGGAAAGCTACCATGTATTTACGGGAATAAAGTTTACCGTTCGTGCTTTCTCAAAACGCCTGCACAGTAATGCGATACATTTGCAAACAGTTTATTAGAGTGTAACGACATCGCTTTCGACGAGACGTTAAGGCTCTGTCTACTATGGGTTGTTCACGACTGGCTGATCACTTTCGGAAGCCCTGCTTGGGATCTACATTGCTGCTCATTTTGTATCATATGTAGCATTGCCATGAGCCTGGTCACTTTACTCCTGCGCCGTCCAGCGAATTCACTACAATGTTTATAACACTGGAAACACCTATTTTAGTGGCTATAATTTTAAAATCATTACATTCACAATTTTGTAATGCAACGACGAGTATTTATTTGTTTTAACTCGTTGCCAACTTAGTTGGGAGCGTGCATGCCATGTGTGTGCCATAGCATATGGTAGGTATTTATAGACAGTGGTTTATTTCAAAGGTTGACCTGCCTGTAGGCTACTGCTGGCATTGCGCTGTAGCCTGTGTACGAGTAGTTGTGCGGCGCGTGTGCAGGTGATAATGGGCGGAGGGCGACAGTGCCTCAGCACGAACCTGACGATCGGGCCGCAGGACCCCCTGGACACGTGGTCCTGCCGCAGGAAGGACGGCCGCGAGCTGATCGCCGCCTGGCGGCAGGACAAGCAGGACCGCGGCGTCTCCTACAGCGTCCTCAACAACACCCAGGATCTCCGCCAGCTCGACGTCCACAACACCGACTACGTCCTGGGTGAGAGAGACTGTGAGGCCGACTAGGAAGGCATTAAACAGCTTAGGTCTTGACGCTTCCATTGCGGTACAGATTCAGCGACAATTAAGACAGCCTTGAAGTGAGTCGCCTATGGTCTGTTCACGGTTATTTCACACTTTTTGAATCAAATTTTTGAAAAATCGCCCCGTGTATTACGTGCCTGGATGTTTCTTACATGTCATGTATCACAAGCGTTTTATACTCGTGTTAACACAAAAATACCTTTTTTTTTTTTTTAAATTAAATTTAAAGATTACTTTTATTTTATCTATAAATTATAATATTTGATTTATAATAAACATTAATAAAAACAGGGAAAATAGGCGTATATGTTTGTTGGTAATACCTAGTAAGAAATAGTTCTAATGCAAAATACTATTACACTGAGTACACACGAATGCAGTCTGTCCCTTTGGTGTAATTTTGTAGAAACGGTTAAGCTTTGTTTGCATCACGCGGAGGAATATCGTGGAAATAGAACTTTACCACGGCTTCAGAAAAGTTGGAAGTAACCGTGAATGGACTATACATTCGGTACTGCATTACTATAAGTTACGTTACTCTAAATGCTTACTACACTGCACAACCGTCTCTCTGCCGAGTTGAAAGTGTCCCAATCCAATGTTTTTTTCCTACGTAGAATGACACACACAATTCATCATGTCCACTCGAGCAATTCACACTGCTGAGTTTTACTGACGTAGTATAACTTTGCAGAGAACCCTATTAAAACTGCTGGTGAAGTATCGTTTCTTATCATTTCTTATCATGTGCCTTTAAAGGACGTGGATGTTGTAATATTACGGCAAAATCCACAAAACTCGGTTAAATTCAGGCGACGCAGTATTACGTCGTCACCAGGCGGCACTCAAAGTGTCAAGACCACTGGTGCGTTATGAAAATTATTACAACCCGGACCAGGTGCGTCAGGAAAGGAAAAGGGAGAGGGCGGAAGGTTTGTATTTAAGATTCGTACTGTCACGCGTCGCTGGTCTGCGTTGACCTTGGCCCATCCCACACGAGCGAGCGGAAGGGGAGGACAGAGCAGTTGTATGATAACGTGCGGCGAGTCAATGGAATGTTTTGAATGGCTGGCGAGCGATAGACCTAGATGCGCTTATCTGTTACACAAAGCATCCCTCCGTGCGCTCCTTGCCCTGGCTGTACAGAATTTCTGCGACTTTCCGAAAAAATGCTCTGGATTACTGACCTCGGTTCTCTCAGCGTGACTCGGGTTGCGTCGAACCTTCCAGATGGTCAGGGCGACTGATATAAAAAGTGCGACAGGCCTCCGAGCCGGGGGTTGATGAGTTGATGAGTGATGTGGAGTGGATAGTTTATGAGAGTCGGGGGTTTGGGCGATTGTTTGGCATCTACCGAAGGACGCCGAGGGAGAAGAGCAGTGGGTGGCACCGGAAGTGACCAGCGGGTGGGAAATCTGCGACTGCGAGCATCAGAGCAGCGAAGAGTGCGACTGCAGGCTGGACTACTGGACTGGGTGCGTGAGTGAAAGACATTACAAATGATGGCAACAGACAGACTGAACGTGTGTTAATGATGAGTATGAGTTAATTGACTATAGCCAAACAGAGACATTAGGAATTGCGTTCATTGGAGTTGAGATAGACATTAAATGTTGCGCTCACTGGGAAAGAAAAAGAGTAACATCGGAGACAGATAGATTAATGCTTTAAATAATAGCTGTGTGAATAAAGTTAATTCAAATTTAGTTATTTTATTTTTATTAAGACCTCCATCCATCACGAACTCAGATACGCCCCTCAGGCATCTTGCAACACTAGTGTCAGAAATGGGATGAAGGCATTTAACAGTAAATTAAGTTTGGCAATAGGCTAGTAATTAGTTATTTTAAAACAAATTAATATATCGTAATAGCTGTAGGCCGAAAAAATTAACCCTGTTTGGTACAAACATCGCAGTGAATGTTAACTATAAAAATGTCTGCGTAATTGGAAGTACTGCGAGCATTAATTGAGGGATTAAGTATCCAAGCGAGCTCAGGTGCAAATAGCTTGAGGGAGGATGTAAAAAGTGAAATAAGTAATGAAAATAGCAAAATTAGTAGTGTGAACTAAACTGTAAATACCCTAATTAGTTCTGTAATAGAAACTGTAAATAGTGCAAAAGAAAATGTAGACAAGAAAATAGATCTTGCAGATACGAAAATTTAAGGTATTAGCGAGTTAATGAATACAGGAATTGACTGTGTGGACAAGAAAATTTACAGTGTAGATAAAAATGTTGACAGTGTAAATAAATCTGTGGACACAGTAAATTAAATAGTGGACAGTGTAAATGCAAGAATGAACAGTGTCGAGGATGAAATTAAACAGAAGATCAGTGCAGTAGAAGTAGTGTAGGAATGTTCCTTCTGGCGCATGATTCATGAGTAGGAGTCAGGAGCCGTCCGCCATCTTGGATGTCGTCACCCCCTGCTCTGTTATTTCGGTTGGCTGGCGGCCATCTTATCCGTCATTTTATCGACAAAATTGCCTGTTTTACCAGAAAAAGTACTTATGAAATCAATTATTTTACCAAAAAAATCACTTATTTCACCAAAACATTTCCAAAAAAATGGAAAAATGAGGAACACAAATCCGATGCACCTCGAAGCAAGAGCCAAAAAATACTCAGGTGATCCAGAAGATTCGAGGCTCTTAGCGGAATGTGCCACTTGACAAACCCCTTACCTCCACCCCTCCTCCTCACCCATTACTCCTTCACATTCACCTCACCCCTTCCCGTCGCCATCCCTTCAAAGTTATTACAAAAAAAATCTCAAAAAAATCGAGAAAAATCTACAAAAAATCGAAGAACATATAACATTACACTACCCTAACCTTTTCGCATCCCACCACTCTCATGTCTTCATGTCTCCCNCTCCTCTTCTGCACAACCCCCTGGCAATTATTATTAAATTAAAAAAAATTAAAAATTGAGGAACATATTTTAACATCACACACAACCCACCACCCTAATCTACCACCCACCCCATCGCCAAAATCCACCTGGTCACAAAAATTCGAAAATGATCGCAAAAAAAAAATTGAAAAATTTATTCTAAAAATTGAATAACATATAACGTTAACCTCACACTCATACCGCCACCATCACCCCCTCCCCTATTCCAACCACCCCTATCTTGGGCAATTATTATAAATAAAATCTATAAAATTGCAAAAAAATTTAAAAATTAAGGAACCAATAATGTTACACCACCCTCTCCCCCCTCAAACCCATCACCTAACCACCAAACCCTTACCACTACCTACCCACCTTCCAATCACAAAAAAATTAGAAAATCGCTAAACAAAATGCTAAAAATCAAGGAAAATCTTACATTGATAACCCCCTGACCACCATGTTGGATACCCATGGCCTTTACCTTGACCCTAATGATCTTAAATAAAAAATTGAGAAAAAAAGTTAAAAATTCGAATAAATAAAAAAAATCGTCGGACATATTACCTGGCTGAATCCGGCACCTATGTTCCATGTTGGCGGCCATAACCTTGACCCTATTGACTTTAAACTCGAAACATCAAGAAAAATAGCGAAAAATATTAAAAAATGTAAAAAATTACATACCTGTTATAACAAACCATGTTGGATGTGTGTGATACTGAGGGTTCGATTCTCGCAAATTTGGCAGAGCAGAACCACTCCCTAGTACGACAATCATCAGCCGACTGAACCCCTACCGCTATATTTCATTGACTATATAGTCGACCAATCTTCTGGCCCAAAAAGTGAATTATTGACTTTACATAACTCACATACCGCCCTCCTCCCTCCCCCCCCATGAACCAGGAGACCAACGTAAGCCACCAACCCACAAACCCACCACCCGACTCAAACCCTCCCTCCCCCGAATAACCATCCACCCAATCTACCGTGCCTCGTACATCTCTCATTCTATCATTAGCATTAATTGTCACGTCATAATCGCGTGACGAATCAGTACCCACCGATGCAGCAAGACGTATTGACAGCAAAACTTTCTGGTCCTCAAAAGACGAATCTTTGCCGTTCTTGATGTGGTTCTTCTGTGCATCACCTTGCATAAGCTGTGTGCGGCCATTGTCGTAATGCTTCATCGCTCGAAAAGGACTTTTTGTACAGCCGGTTCTCTTATGTCGCCGAGCATGGCAGCTTTCGCTGAAGATCTGTTCACAGTAGCGACATTGTTTTCCATGTAATTTTCCAGTAGTGGGAGAAGGTACTCTCATAGAGGGAAGCTGTACAGTATAATTGTGGCTTGTGCCACCTTCACGAAAAAAAATCGAAGTCATATCCACTTTGCACATAGGCAACATTTGTATCTACTTGCCCTAGCTATTGTTATAAATATATATACACTTAATTAGAAGTTCATTAGTGAGATTTAAGCATTTTTATGCCCCCATTCAACCAGACATTTTTATCTAGTTCCTTGATCACATTACCATGGAGTTATATCTTCAACAATTTCTTCCAGATAAGTTCTTCGCTCAGCTTGCATTCATGGTTACACTTAAAGCAGACAACTGAATACTGCCAGACCGACCCATCACAAGACTGACCCCTAAATGATCCCTAAATAACCCTTTCTGCTCCGAAAATTACTCTTAAATGATCCCTAAATAACTCTTTCTGCTCCGCAAATAACACCTAAATGACCCCTTCTGCTTCGAAAATGATCCCTATATGAAGCCTCGTGCTCTGCTGATGACCTCTAAATAACATCCTCTGCCCGGCATGAGCCATAAATAACACCTCCTGCTTAGCAAATGACCCCTAAATGATCACTTTTGCTCCACAAATGACCCCTAAGTGGACTCTCCTGCTCCGAAAATGACCCCTTCTGCTCCGCTTGTACCCTAAATGCCCATTATTCTCCTCAGATGACCCCTAAATTACCACTCCTGCTCCGCAAATGACCTCTAAATTACCCATAATTACCCCTAACTGACCACAGAATGACTCCTAAATGACTTCTGATTGTGGAGCGATTGTGGAGCTCATTGCAATGCTGAGTTATGGAAAGATTGCGAAAGATTGTGAAAGATTGACGGGAAGATTGCAACATTGATGGAAAGACTGACTCCTGCAGACTGACTCATGCATGTGCTGTCTGAATGCCTGCATGCGATTGACCAGCTGCAATCACTTGTTAACTCGGCGATTGGCTGGTCGATGTCCACACAATGTGTTATTGGTGTAATATGCTTGGTTCAATGTCAAAATGAATTCATAGGGCTTGCATATGGGTATAATGTAAGCAGTTGGAGGTCAGTTGTGAGGCTTAGTTTGACAACAGCTGATGTGAAAAGTGGATCGTCTCGGCTATCTTCGACACTAGGTAAACCATAACCAGTTACGTTAAAGTGAAGTGGATATTATCCAACTATGGTTTCTCGTCATCGATTTCTTCTTCGAGTGAGATGCTTCCTGTTTTACCAACGCCATCGACTTCTTCGGCTGAGATGCCCACATCACCAGCTGCATCTACTGCCACCAGTACAGTACCATCGTTTAAGATTCCTTTGGTGCCATGGACTTCTTCAGCTGTGACACCTATGTATATCATTACCGGCATCTACTGCCACCATTGTAGCACGATCATCTACAAATGGTACAGTACCATGGACTTCTTTGACTGTGGGACATACGAAATCTTCTATCGACTGCGGTACCTAGAACGCCATTGCCAGAGTTACCTGCTTCTTTATCTCCAGTAACTACATCTCTAACAAGTCCATCAGAGTCTTTGCCTGAACCACTAAGTCGACATCAGTACCTCAATATCAGATTTCCTGCAAGCAGGTCTCTTGTGACTTCGGTACGTGTCCTCAAACATGCAGTTGCCTACATAACCCACCATGCACATTATGTCGGTGTAAGTAAGTGACGCGAAATTTTCGCACAATGGTAACACGAGTGTGAATAGCGAGTAGCATGAAAGACTGTAACCTACAACCATGACGTGTATATATATATATATATATATATATATATATATATATCTCGAGAGAGAGAACGAGAAGAATATTGTAATTATTTTCGAGGGCATATGCGACTGTTTTTGTAGGATATAAAATTAATTGAATAAAAAAATGCATATGAATAAAATGTGTGTTATATTTCATGTTTATCTTATTTGACAGAATAAAATTAGAATTGTAAAGGCACAGAATTAAAATTAATTTAATTAAAAATTATTGTGTAAAGTTTCATTGCAAGGTAAGTACAAATATAAGATTAATTGAAAAAAATTCATTTTTTAAATTAGAGAAATTGCGATTTTTTAATTAATCATATCGATTTGATAAATCATGCAGTTAGTCAAAGTCCTGAATTATGTATGTAGGTAAACAGATGATTGGAAAAATAACATTTCAAATTGGATGAAAATTAGAGATTTTCGAAATTGAGTTGGTATAAAACAAGTATGAGTTCCGACAACTCGTCTGACAGCTAAATCGATACAATGAGAGTATACCGAAATCTTGCCTTACAGTAACGAGCCTAGCATGTGCCCACAGAAGGCCTTCTTCCATACAATGTTTATGTAAAAAATATGGGAGCACTCTGAGAAAGTCCATATAAACGTTCGCCCCAGAAGAAAACACGCAGGTACTTAACAAAACAAGATGTTATATTAATATGTTTTAAGCATTTTTATATATAAGTATATATAATTATTTTTAATTTATTTTATACATAATTATGTATACGTATCTTACATATACATATATTTGATTTTACCTGCCTGATACATTTCACGATTAGGTTTCATATAGTGCAAACTTATATTAGCACTGAGCTTATTATTACCGTGAAGTAATAACATTTTAATTTCTATTATTTGAAAACTGTGATGAACAAAGTATTGGATATTGTATGTCATACAACTTTAAATATGTTAATAAATGTCATGTGCGATATTTCATTAATTTAAAAAATAAAAATAAAAACATAGCCTGCACTAGAGGCCGTGAGTGCCAGAGGGGTGCAGCGATGCTAAGGTGGCCGCCTGGGTATACCGCCGAACGGTGTGCAGAGCTCCAGCATAAAACGTTTTATTAAAATACCGTCGAACGTGTCTGAGTGAGGTCTGCTTACGAATAGCATTTAAGAAATGTTACCCGTCTGTATACTTCTTTCAGTTCCTGCATTTCTCTCTAAACCATGTTTCTGTGATAGTGGAAATGGCTCAAACGGGTGTTTTCACAATCATTTTTAGGTATAAACATTCCGGTACAAAACATTAGAAAAGAAATAGGGACGTGCATAAAACCTTTATTTTTATTATTACGTCATAAAATAGTAGGGTCCCCGCTGAAAGTCTCATAGAGGCGCGTTATCGACGGCAAGACTACACGCCAGTTCAGTGCTTTGCGCGTAGAGGCGATGAGAGAGTTGATGTGCATGTCTTGGTCGCCCGTAGCGCTCNTGCATGTCTCGGTCGCCCGTAGCGCTCCCACGTTTTAAGGCCTCGGACGTGCAAAGTTTCTTCAACCAGGCGGTCACCTTGAGACAGGGTTGTGAGGGGTAGCCGATTACCCCTAGTAAACACACCGGCCCACTAGAACGTCCATATATGTGAAAAATCTGTATTTGACCCCCTCTGAAAATCGAACCTGTTTGTCGCGGTGAGTGGCGAGTGGTCACGCTATTTCTTGTCTTTCCAGTGGCTTTACCAGGAGTTTCATATAAGTACTGACACTCATCATTTCGTAGGGTAATATGGGGGCAGGAGCCCGCACTTAAGAAAACAGCATTAGATTGTGTCTGTTCCACTGATGTACAGGATGAGCATAAAATAATACCCCAAATTTGAACGTCTATAATATCAAAACCAAACAACCTACAACCTTGGTTAACCAATCAAATGAACCGTGGAACCGTGAAGTTTGTTTACCATACATTCATAAATGTTCAATGTGACCACTATGAGCGGCCCGAACGACATCTACGCGATAATCGAACTCGTTCCATCTTCAGTGAAACAACTTCTTAACCCACACAAATTACAGTTTCAATAACGCTAAAAAAAAATTTTCTTTATCAACAAAGGCTAAATCTCTACTTATGCGAGTTGGAAGTTCATCTTACTCTTGAGCTCCTCATGTATCCTTGGTTGCTGGGAATGCGACAATTCTTCACGATCACGTAGTTGTTANGCATATCCGGTGTTACGGTTTGGATGGCCTCCGTAGTAACCCATTTAACCCCTCAAAAAACAGTTTAAATAAAGCCAAGATATTTTATCTTCAGTGAAACAACTTCTTAACCCATACAAATTACAGTTTCAATAACGCTAACATTTTTTTTCTTTATCAACAAAGGCTAAATCTCTACTTGTGCGAGTTGGAAGCTCATCTTACTCTTGAGCTCCTCATGTATCCTTGGTTGCTGGGAATGCGACAATTCTTCACGATCACGTAGTTGTTAGCGCTCATCTTCAGACTTAAATTTGAGAATTCGAGTCAGCAAGCCTATTCGTTCAGATCCCACTATGATTATGCTGATTTCGTCTTCCCCTGACCTAATTTATTGGCATTTACCACAGCGAGAATAATTTATTCTCTTTAGAAGACGTAATATTGATTAAATCGATATATTATCAGTTATTCATTCCTGACCCAGAGTCGTCCATGGTAAGTCGAAAAATTGTAATATTCACGAAATTTCTGTGTCTACACCTTTCCAAACGTTTAATTACTCTCAACGATAATGAAGTTAATGCACCATAATGGATACATGACTATACGAGTTATTTTTGGCATCTGAAAAAAATAAGTATTTCCTCAAAATCCAATCAGACTAAGTTAGGGACAAAGAACACAGCTAATTTTATTTCTACCTATTTTAATTTTTAATCAGACTGCTAAGTTGAGAAGCGGCAGCNCGAGAAGCGGCAGTCTGGTGAGATGCAGTCTCATCTTCGCGTCTATTTGTATCATTGCTTTACGATTTCAGTATAAAGTGTGTGGTTTCGTTTACAGGCGTTTTGCTCAAATTTGTTTGGATAAATATGTGCTACACTTGGTGCTTATCTTGCCCGAAAGGCACCATCACGAAAGTACACAAAAGATACAAACACAAATAGAGGAATTATTATTCAGGCGAACAGTAGGTTAGACTGTTGTAGAACACAGACAATGAAGAAATTTTAGTTCACCTAAAAGAAAAGGTTAGCTGAAAAAAAAAATTAAGTACAAAACTGCAGAGCCAGCTGCGTTGTAAAAAGGAAGGAAAATTATAGGACTCTGGAATCGATGACGTACTAACGATTAAGAGGACACAGGCATGCGTAAGAAAAGTTTCTTCTATGTGGGACTAGAATAGTTATACTTAGGCCTTCTTTGTTTAAAGTAATGTGCGAGAGGAAGTGTTTAACTGAGAGTGCTCAATATAGTTAGTATTGTTTATCGGCTTGATTCTTTTCTTCAAAGGATAATAGGAAAAAAAATTACTATTATAATAACTTTTAATAAAACATTTTCCAGTGACTTAACAAAAGTGTATAATTATTATCATCTAATGATGTACAATGTTTTTAATTTAAAAAATGCTGTAAAATTACAAGCATTATTTTGTAATACATTATCATATGTGCGTGTAAGTTAAAGATCAATATTCTGTCCTACCCATGAACAGAATAAAGTGCAAGTTTAGTCAGGATTCATAATACGATGCTGGGACTCAGAATTTAAGTTGGGGCTTGCAACAACATTTACTATTTCCGCTTTCCTAATAGCTTATGTTCTTATGTTTCGCCATACGACACATACACATTGCACAATAAATGTTCAGTGTCTGACTTGTACAATTTCTAATATGTAGTATTAAAAGTATTGCATGTATACTTGCTGGAATATATTTTGTAATATTTATGTAATATTTTGGATTGTTTTTCTAACACGTTAGGTATTTTCGCCAACGGCCATCTCATGTACAACTTCGAGAGGGACAGGGGTCCGACTGGAATGCCGTCGCTAAGTGAAATGACGTCAGTTGCTTTAAAAATCCTCAGCAAGAACGAGAAAGGATTCTTCCTCATGGTAAGAAGATATCTTTAAAGACTTGAATATTTGGTTGATTAATGTAATTATTATTTGTCTAACTTAAAACAGAAAATAGTACATAGTAGAAATAATTACACAAACTTTTAGCTAACTTTGTATATTCTACAAAATTCGTTTTTAATAAAAAAAAATATCTATATATATATATATATACACACATACACACTAGCGAACAGGCCCGGCTTTGTCCGGGTACAATTGAGTTTTACAGTGATACACTAATAAATAAATTGGGAAAAGACAATTCATTTCTGTGAAAACAGAATTATAACATTATACTGTGTTGGCCTATGTTTTTAACTGATTACGGCAACCCAAAAGGAAGGAAATATTTTTTACCCGATAGCCAATAAGTAGGGTATTGTTTTTGTAGTGTATCTGTGCAACTATCGCGTAGTTACCACATTTCCGCTTTCCAGCGTCGATGTATGAAAATCAAAACGTGAGTTTCATTAAATTGTAGCTTTAGAAATAAGTGTACCTAGGTACTACTTTTTGCGCTTGGCTGAGGGATCTTAATCGATCACCAAAGTTAAGCAACGTTCCCAACGGCACACATTTGGATGGGTGACCGTTTAGTGGCATAACATCTGAGCGCTCCTGGGCTTAGGAGGGCACGGTAAATATTCGATCCCGGTTGTTACCGATTGATAGCAGTCGTTAAGCCATTTCAGAGGTTCTTGGGCGGCCTGATAAACTCTGACACCAAAGGAAAAAAATATTTCTGTCACATTTCCAGCCATTGCAGAATTATGTTTTGTTGTTATTTCACAGGAACCGTACAATTTTCCTGTATAAATAGTATCCTATGTCCTATTCCAGGACCTAAAGTACCTACATACTAAATTTCATCAAAATCCGTTCAGCTATTATAGAGCTGAGTGGTAACAAACATTCACACAGACTTTCGCATTTATAATATTAGTAGGATATAACTAAATTACTATCGAGCCGATAATGTTAGCCAAAAACAAACAGTCCAAATATCCCCATAAATACATTTATAGGGATAAATGAAGTTATACAATGCTAATTAGGGACACATAATTTAATTACTAGTTATATTTCAGAATCGTTTCAAATCCATTTTGGATATCGGATGATTTAGGCTCCTAGTTGTGAATCACAGATTATCAGACTCTGCTAACTTAACTCTTAGTGGTTCAATCAATTAAGAAAATGTCTCACAAAATTTCATAACCGCTATCAATAGGAAATATGATAGTGTGCGCGTATGATATTAAAATCTAGTTTGCATATTCAGTCTTTCTACGAAAATCAAGTGTCCCTAAAATAAGGTAAATCTTATGTTCCTGTCAGTTAGGAGAATTTATTCTAGACTTTCAATTCAACATAACATCGGTTCAGAGCTGGCCACATGGACATTTCCAGGGCTGCAGTCCTAATATTCCCACAGGGCATGCTCTCAAGTCGGGCGACGACTACCCGTTTCCAATCAACAAACTATCTTTCTTGTTGCTAAACAGCATGTTGTTTGTATGTATTCACAAAGAGACTACTGTAAGAACGTCTTAATATTGCAAAGGCCATTGTTGTAAACTTACGAAGTAATTTAAAATTGCTGAAATATAAGTTCACAAACGAAACTACATGTCGTATTTAAAATACTGTATTTTTTTTTAATTAGCTGAAACTATGTAATAAAAATAAATAAATAATAAAGCCGAAAAGGAAGGTAATACGCTAAAAAGCGGAATGCTCACTGTAATAAATGAGCGTAGTGGAGTGGAGAGATTTCGGCGGCGCTTAGCATCGTTATCTTGAGAGTCGATGAGGGTGAAGTGAAGTGAGTATGGAGCAGTGCCGGAATTCAAGGACGGGGGAAACGGGAGTTCCCCGAGAAAACCCGCCGACCGATAGCATCGGCCGGCACGATCCCTACGTACGTCACTGGCCCTACATATGGGCAGTGTAGAAACAGAAGCCTGTTAAGGTCTATTAGCGGTTTCTCCACACTTTTTGAACCAAACCCTTGAAAAATCGCCCCGTGGAAGACGTGTTCGGTTGTTTCTTAAATATGTCGTGTATCAGAAGCGTTTCATACTTGCGTTAACATACAAGTGTCTTATTTCTGGTCAAATTAAACTTCTACTCGGATTACATCGATAAATTACAACATTTAACTTATAACTTATCTGAGTAAAGACAGTGAGAAAACACGTATGTTGGTAATGCCTAGTAAGAAATAGTTCTTATGCAAAATACGACAACACTGAGTGCTCACGAATCCGGTGCGTAGGCCTTCTGGTGCATGAGGCGGAGGTAGTAGAACTTCATCAGGGCTTCCTTGAAGTTTGAAGTAACCGCACATGGACTGTATGTTGCGAGTGGCGTGTGTCCNGAAAAGATTTCGAGACAAGATACAGTCCAAGGCACTGTAGGGTCGTCCAGCTTCTTTGATTGGCTAAAAAATGTTTCACCGTTTGCGCACGAATCACGAGGGTTCAGTGTCGGTATTACTTAGTCCTGAGTGGCTTGGTCAAAGACGGACACGGCACCAGCAGCCAATGGAGGTATTACAACAGCTGATGTGTGTATATAATATTGAAGTCTACTGTGTGCTCCGATGTTTTCGCGAAAAGTCACTGGCCCTACATATGGGCATTGTAGAAACAGAAGCCTGTTAAGGTCTATTAGCGGTTTCTTCACACTTTTAGAACCAAACCCTTGAAAAATCGCCCCATGGAAGACGTGTTCGGTTGTTTCTTAAATATGTCGTGTATCAGAAGCGTTTCATACTTGCATTAACATACAAGTGCCTTATTTTTGGTCAAATTAAACTTCTACTCGGATTACATCGATAAATTACAACATTTAACTTATAACTTATCTGAGTAAAGACAGTGAGAAAACACGTATGTTGGTAATGCCTAGTAAGAAATAGTTCTTATGCAAAATACGACAACACTGAGTGCTCACGAATCCGGTACGTCGGCCTTCTGGTGTATTTTTCTAAGCTTTGTCTGCATGAGGCGGAGGAAGTAGAACTTCATCAGGGCTTCCTTGAAGTTTGAAGTAACCGCACATGGACTGTATGTTGCGAGTGGCGTGTGTCCCAGGTGGAAGGAGGGCTGGTGGACATGGCGCACCACAGAGGCTACGCGAGCAGGGCCCTGGACGAGACGGCGGCCATGTCCGACGCGGTGCAGGAAGTCCTCGACTGGATCCAGCAGACGGGGAGCGGTGACGACACCTTGGTGATCGTCACCAGCGACCACGCCCACTCCTTGTCCATCAACGGCTACCCGCAGCGCGGCAGCGACATCCTCGGTACGACAGGACACGCACTTCATTAAGGTGCCCGTCTACCTGGAACTTTTTCCCACGTTTAGGCCGAGAAGCGCGGGAGATATAAGGGCGACACTGCCACGCGCATCAAGTACGCCGTCGCCGCTAAGTGCAAGGCTCTGAACTGGAGTGCAGTGTTCTCGTCGTGCTGCGTGTACCTATGGGACTTTCAGCGGTGACCATATAATTTTAATAGTGGGAAGTCTTTAGGAAGGTTCAGTGCAGGCGACTATAGTAGTTTTGTATGTATCTGATGTGTGCATTTTGAGCTACAGCGCCTTGGAAAGGCAGTTTTTAGCTGTTTTGGAGTACTTTGAATTGATGTTTCTAACGTACGTGATATTTTGAAAGTACTATACAGCTCTCGTCTGAAGTGTGTGTTCTTTTCGTAGATCAGCACGTTGGACGCACGCTTAATAGTTTCGTTGAAAAACGTGTATTTCGAACACTCTGCAACGCAGTTCAAGCGCCAGGTAGACGGGCGCCTTAACGTGAATTTGATTCATTTTTCTCTTCTGCGCATGTCCAACAACACTGTCTCGCGATTCTTCAGCAGTACCGTCAAAATCACACGATCAGTGACGTGATGTTTTTTAGAATTAGTTTTCCCAACGTATGTGTGCTATTTAAACAAAAAAAAATCATTCTTTCAGTTAAATATATCTTCTTTAACTTAATACCCTGCCAGACAGAGTTCAATAAACTTACAAAACTCATATTTAGGCCATGAAAAAATGTGTGCTGTTGAAGATTTCAGGCCATTTTGTTTTGAAACGTCTGTTTGCAACTTAATTTGTCTGTGCAAAGCTGATAACAACAGTGTACCCTATATTCGCTTGAAGGTATAGGCTATTTGAACTACGCCACCGCAGCCTAACTTCGACATATTATACTGACTTTCTTTGCGTGTGCATGTTCTCGGCAATAGATCAAAAACTACCGTAAGAACTGTCAATATCACGTGTTCAAAAAGTGACGGGCCGTTGTTTACGTTTGGCTTTGCAAAAACCCTTCGCTTTTACAAAAAAATAATAATACATTATGCCTGACTTGATTATATTCTTGGCTGCGCTACAACTCGGAGAGAAGAAGTGGACTAAAATCTGAAAGCACTTTTTATTCAAACATTGTGCTGACCTTATTGGAAGCCACGAGAGACGGTCCGTGTAATTTCGGTCATCCCGTGCCACTCACTTATCGTGCGCCCCCGTATTATAATTTTAGCAGTGGCAAAACATCATCTCCAACTTAGGAGGGGGGATCATATTTTTACGTGCACCCCTAAGGTAGGGTGGCAATCCTTTAGGCTCGCCTATAAATAAAAATTTTCTTCTCTTAACAATTTTATTTTGGTGCTACCATATCCTAAATTACGTGCTGCATAAAATGTAGAGACAATTCTATAACCCAGAATCAAGGGTTTAGGCTTGTTCAAGTATCATAAAGATATTATAACAATTCATAAGGGATTGCACGCAATATATCAGCGAACAAAAATAGTTTGGGTTCCCATTTACCCTCCTTCCAGCGACCTTTAAGAAATTTAGGGAGGAGCAATGTCTGCTCTACTGCTCTAGTTATTATGTCAATTACGTTTGGTGGTTCGCGTATAGGTAATTTAATTTAATAAATGACGATACACATTAAAATATCTAGTTTTTTACATAAAAATATTAAATTTATCTTCATACATTAGTCAACTAGAATACAGATACTGAAGGTAAGCTATTTGTACATATATTTTAATTTGTTTTAATAACATCATTTTTATTTTTGACCAAGATTTTAATGATTTTGTTTCAATTACGCATTTTGTGCTTGAAGAAATTTAGTCTGTGCCATATTAATATGCATTATTTTTGGCACAGCAAATACGCTTCAAAGTAACTGTTTATATATTATTATATAGTATAATATATATAATTTTCTCTATCTTTTAATCTTTTATGAAGAATGTAATTTAGTAGATTTTAATAACATCAAAATGAAACTTTTAAGAAAAATAAAATTGTTTTGAAAGGGGCGCTAAAGTCCTGTCGCCCGCCCGCTTTAAGGGACTTCCTAAGGGTGTGCTCCATTCTAAAATGGATACTGAATGGAAGGAAGACGTAGCTAGAAGGAAATAACAACTCAGCATCCTCATTGTAATACATTTTTAGACATACCCTTTCTTCATTTTAATTAAGGTCAACGCCATGGTGTTTCATTTATTGGAAAATGTGATCCGTTCTCGGTGCTCCGGACTGTGGCCCTTCTGGCCCGCCCTCTGGGCCGGCGCTGGGAGCCACGCGGTTTAGACATTTCTAACGAAGAAACAGTCATTCCCTGTTGCGACGCGAAGATGGTCAATGTGCAGCTGGCATGTACACTCTGCCGCATCTTCCTTTGGTATTTTCCTCTTCGTACGCCAGAGACAATCACCATACAGGGATATTTAGCGAACACTTATATACAGTAGGGGCCGCTGTGGCTGAGCGGTTAGACTGCTCGCCTCCCACCAAGGCGTACCGGGTTCACTCCCCGGCCGGGTCACTCCCGGATATTTGCATGTGGGAATCGCGCCGGACGATGCCGCTGGTGGGCGGGTTTTCTCGGGGATCTCCCGTTTACCCCGTAATTTCATTCCGACGCCGCTCCATACTCACCTCAATCATCCTCATCGGTGTTTAGAGCCGCCCAAATATCTTCACTCACTCACTCACTTATTTACAATAAGAACAGTTTGAAGTTGTCCTCTTCTGCATGAATGACCCCACAAATTGCTCTCTATAAAAACAGATATGTAATAACTAGTGTTTCTTTTTCAGTCACATATGCAAGTAATGCACATATGTAATATATGATTACGTTTTTAATTTTCCAACCAAACTGTTGACTGAGAGGAATTCATGCAATTAATAATATTCTGTAGTAACAAGATGGTAAGTAAATATTATTAAACATAAATGTTAATACCATTGTAGATATTATATTTGTATTAAAACTAAGAATGGAAGTCTAACCATTGTAGACATTATATTTGTATTTAAAAGTATGAATGGAATTCTAATTGAATTGTGAATTACCTTGTTTGTACTACAAAGAAGATAGCTCATTCAACAGATCCGATTTCAGCAGTATTTATAATCTTCATATAACTACTAAAACTATAATAAATTACAGGAAACTTCTATGTTGTACTACTCACTGTAAGTACCTCAGTATAATATAATTTTTTTTAAATGTTGGATGGCCTTCTTTTAAATAGCAAACCAGATTTCCATGATTTTTTTTTTTACATTAGTTTTTCACGTGCGATCCGTTCAGATTTTATGTATACCATAAATTATGTGTTTGCGATTGGATCTCTCACTATTTCTCCTCCACTCCGCATTACAGACTTCTTAGAGCATAAAAAAAAGTCCAGCTATTACTCAAATCGTATAAAAAACAGGGGTTCTTTGGATAGGGAGGCCGGGAAGGGTGGTCCCACGAAATGACGACTCGCGCAAGTTCAACGTTAACTCGTTGTTTAATACTCTTGCCAGTTAGCCGCATGGAACAACACACGTATCACTGCACAACTGCTCTATCTGCGAACACGACGTCTCTCGTGTCCAGTCCAACACACACTGCCCCGCTGCCTATCCGCGGGTCGGAAACCCAGGGAGGCAGCTTCTTCCTCCCCAGCGCACCCTGACGGGAACAAAATCCCGCACCCAAGTACTAACCTGGGCATAATCACGTACCACAGGCACGCGCATTGCACTGGCCGAGACACCAGATTCTCGACACCCGAGAGGGGGTGCCGCGGTTTGTGACCAANACACACTACCCCGCTGCTTCTCCGCGGGTCGGAAACCCAGGGAGGCAGCTTCTTCCTCCCCAGTGCGCCCTGGCGGGAAGAAAATCCCGCACCCAAGTACTAACCTGGGCATAAACACGTGCCACAGGCACGCGCATTGCACTGGCCGAGACACCAGATTCTCGACACCCGAGAGGGGGTGCCGCGGTTTGTGACCAAGATTTCTCCTCCTGCGCCTGATCCACGAGGGTATAGCAGTTGACCAAATCCAGAGCAATTAAGGGGAGTGCGGATCAGGACTTCCCNAAGATTTCTCCTCCTGCGCCTGATCCACGAGGGTATAGCAGTTGACCAAATCCAGAGCAATTAAGGGGAGTGCGGATCAGGACTTCCCATTAAATTCAGGCTTAGGCCAGTTCAGGCCGTAATAAGTCACATCGGCTGTTAGATGTGTGCACTCCCCTCGCCAGACTTAGTTCCAAGACACCGGTGTCTCAACAACCTTCTGATCTTTGCAGCGTGAAAAAAATATGAATTACCCGTACTTCAAGTGTTAAAATAAATCAGTATGGCCCGCCTGATTTTTTTTCCTCGAGAATATATACGTGCACGCTGGACTTCAATTTTCTGTGTGCGCACCTTTGGTTGTCGGATACGTGACTTCAAGGGAAATATTCTATTACTTGAGTGGGACTGTCAGAACTAATTTCCCTGAACGTCCATGTGATTCGTGGACAGAAGGTGCGTAACAATTAAACCCATTCAAGCCCATACTAATTTAACCCATTCTGACCCTGGGTCCAACACAACGGACGTGTCCACACAGGAAGTGAATTTAAAACAGAGCTACGCACAGCGAAGATCAGTTTCCAATGCACCCAGTGTCTTCCCAGTGAGTAATGTTATTTGCGTACATTTATACAGCTCTGGTTTGTGAGTGGTTCATCCCGGTGATTCTTAAACATAAAGCACATATTCTACTGTTCTATAGACTGAAACAAGTTTTGGATCACAATGAGTACACTACGGGCCAAAATATTATTATTTTTTTTGCAACACCTGGAACCGTCAATTAGTATTTGACAGGAAGGGCTGAGTTTTCGGCTGTTGTAGATTAGAGTATTTTTTGGTACCTGCCGTACTGAAAGTCTATCCAATACTTGTATCGTTATCGAAACAAATGATCTATAGGCTTTGTGTTCGTATAAATCTTAACCATTAATTAAATCAGATAGTGGTGCTGTTTACGAATGGGTTTACCCACAGGGAAGATCATTGGGCAGTGAGCCTTTTATTGGCCAAACACAACCTTCCCGCGCATTAAGTGCACAACTATGTACTCTGGGTGTGAATGGGTTTAAATCATCCAATCACGAAGGTGTAGATTAACTTGAGTGTTATCGAGTGAAACTAGTAGCGAAAATATTTTTGTGCGAAAGACGTGCCTTTAGAAATAAGCATTATTGAACTGCAGCGCCAGCAGCACACGTTGACTGGTCGCAGAGTTCTTAGGAATGCAGGTGTGGAACAACGGCTTATTCGGCAAACTCCAGCCGCACGCGCCAGCAAAACTACGACACTAGCCAGCAACAGGGGCCACGGTGGCTGAGCGGTTAGACTGCTCGCCTCCCACCAGGGCGAGCCGGGTTCGATCACCGGACTCCGAATTTTCGCAAGTGAGACTCGTGCCGGACGATGCCCTTTCGTTTCCCCCGCCCTTTCATTACTGTGGTGCACCATACTCATATCGCATCACCCTCATCGGCTCTCGAGACCTCGATGTTAACAGCCGCCCCCAAATCTCTTTACTCTTCGCTCACTCGTTAGCCAGCAACATGTCGCCTGGCAGCTTGCTCGCCAGCCGGCAGCCCCGCCAATAGGAGGACCTTGCAAGTAGCCAGCAAGCCTCGCGCAGCCAACCAGGGGACGGGCGCGCCCACGTGGTTATTTGCCGTGTGGTCCGGTGTTCGCAGGAGTGGGCGGGCTGTCGAAAGACGACGGCGTGCCCTTCACGACGCTGACGTACGCGACGGGGGACATGTACGCCTACAACTACAGCGTGGGGCCGAACGGCACGGTGGAGCGGGCAGACCCCAGCCGGGTGGACACCACCAGCTTCCACTACCACCAGCAGGCGGCGGTGCGGTCTGACGAGGCGCACCACGCCGGGGTGGACGTCGCCGTCTACGCCACAGGTAAGCCTAGGCGAGGAGTGGAGGGGGCGCTTCTCCGGAGGAAACTTCAGCTCGGGAAGCATGTGTGTGCTCTGCGGTCTATCCGCGCTTTCTTCGCACTTTCCGAGTCAAACCTTGCAAAAATCACTCCATGGTTGTTTCCTAAAAATGTCATGCATGTATGAAGCTACTACCCCATTTCGCTGGGCCAATGATGATTCTGATACTATAAGGCAGAACGTTCGTGATTGGTCTGCAAACAACGGAGCCGAATCTGAACCTTGTTCATCCAATCACGAAGGAATAAACTAGTTAGAGTGTTATAGATGATATGTTGTTTAAAATTTTTTTTTCGCGATTTTCCATCATCTCTAGTTATTTATTACAAGCTTTTTGTACTTCTGTTAACATAAAGGCATCTTACTTTTTGTTAAATTGAACCTTTACTTGCATTTAATCTATAAATTTTAATATTTCATTTCTAATAAATACGAAAAAAAAAACAGAGGAAAAATGTCTGTGTTGGCAATGCCTGGTAAGAAGTATAGTTATCATGCAAAATATTATTAAAGTGAATGCACACAAATGCCATGAGGTGTCACTTTGACGTAATTTTCTAGACTTGGTCTATTCTGCCTTGTTTGCATGAGGCAAAGGAATATCCTGAAAATGGAACTTTAGCAGGGCTTCAGAAAAGATGGAAGTATCTGTGGATGCACTACCATTTTCTTGTCACTGCTGCTAGATGTTCCTTTTCCGAGACATCCGGCAGAAATTGAGAGCAATGAGTGGGTGAAGAATGCTATTGACCTCCCCCAAATTCACCCCTTTCCTGATATATAGGCCCTAGAAAGTTACTGGCGTCGTACCTAAATCTAATGTGGCTTACTTTAGTTTCTGGCCTATTTTGATGTTTGTGTATTTTTGGCCTGTGATTTTTCTACAGTGACAATGTGCCAGCAACGATCATAGATAAGAAAATATGGGGATGATCGGATTAACCCGAGAAAGACATTTTGTGTTTACTAAATACGAATATTCCGCACTTGGATCTACTAAAAATCAAACCAGGAGACTGTGACAATGACTGAAAGTCTAACGCGCCAGTCTCAAAGTCACCGCGGCCCGTGTCGCCGTTTGTAACATAAACGTCCTCAGACTGTGGGAACCAAGGTCATCACATATTCTCCCTCGTCTCCTTACTAAACGTGACTGCTACAGTTCAAGACATTGTAAATGAAAGTTGTTCGGTTACATAATTATAATGATCTACGATTGGATTTTTTTTTTAAGTTATTTACTGGCGAGTTCTACGAATGCACATAATAGTTATCTTGAGGGCAGAAATTCACAGTAAACTCAAGAGAAAATAATTAATCTTTGGTGGTTTTGAATACTAGGCGTCAGGCCAAAGTCCAGGAAGGAAAATCAACGCAGTAAATGCTTACTGGTAGACCTAAATGCGAATACAAAATAATCCTTATATTTGTTGAATAACGTAATCGTCAGTTATTCATTCGTTTGACTGGTATCAGTTTGTTACTTGATCACATCTCATTTCCAGGCACGACTTAGACTTAAGTTTTAGGAGATATGAACGTTGGTGGATC
>NQII01002809.1:236368-277495 GCA_002778355.1 Clitarchus hookeri
CAGTGATCACAGAAGATTTGGTCAAAGCCGTGGACGAAAAGATTCGTGAAGACCGGCGATTCACAATTTCAACTTTAGCATTGGAATTTCCGAATGTGGGTAGAACAACTTTGCACAAAATTGTTTCTGGAAATTTGCAATTTCACAAATTGTGCGCACGTTGGGTTCCCAGGCTGCTTACTGAGGAACACCAAATGAAAAGAATGGCTTGTGCTCTTGATGTTTTGGACCGTTATCATAAGGGAGGTGATCAATTTTTAGAGAAGATTGTCACAGGGGACAAGACGTGGGTTTCTAACATGACCCCAGAGTCTAAATGTCAGTCAATGGAATGACGTCACGCGACACCACCAGTCAAAGTCAAGGCCAAGCGGACAATCTCAACACGGAAGGTTATGGCAACCGTGTTTTGGGACAGACATGGAGTCTTGTTAGTCGAGTTTATGCAGCAAGGGGCAGCAATCAATGCAGCCGCTTACTGCACTACCATGACTAAACCTCGACGTGCAATATGAAATAAGCGATGTGGCCTTCTGACGTCTGGAGTTTTGTTGCTGCATGACAATGCCAGACCCCATTCTGTCATTCACACCCAAAATATGATCAGATATTTTGGATGGGAACAGATTGGCCACCCACTGTACAGTCCAGACTTGGCGCCGAGCGATTTTCACTTGTTACGCTACCTAAAGGCAAACGCCTTTAGGTAGGCAAGTGCTTCCCCACAGATGACGAGGTGAAAGAAGCAGTTACAGACTGGCTATCCTCACAGGCGGCAGACGTCTATGACTTAGGCATACAAAAGTTTGTATAACTTTATGACAAATGTTTAAACAAATATGGAAACTATGTAGAAAAATAGAAAAACATGTAAGAAATTAAATAAAAAAAGTTTTTTGAAAAAATCTGTGATGGTTTATGTTTTATAAGAAATCGGACCTTGCTTTCCGAATAACCCTCGTATATGTATAATCGCAATTCTTTTCACCAGTGCATTTAACAAAATCGTAATGGATGGCAAAAAAAGTCTAGGGCTATTCAAATTAATGCTAACATTACTAAATGCTCGCAAACTTCCGATATTTGGTCTGCATAATATTTGTAATTTTTATGCTTTATATGATAGCGCACATACCATCGTGTAAATATATATCATTAATAAATAATAGCAAAATACGAATATACCTAATTATAATTTTGTTCACATTTCTTTAAGTAATTATTCTCATAATTTATATTCCTATAAGCATATTGTAAGCTAATATAAAAATATATGCTTAAAAATATTATACCTGTACTTTAATATAAATATAAGTTAGTGCATAGGCAAAGATCGAATGAATGAAAAATTAAAATATTTACTCTATATAAACATAGTTGTGCATTTTTTATTTCTTGAACATTACCCTACTGCTTTTCTGAAAGACTTATTAATTCAGTGATGTATAAAGTCGAATGCAAGAGTCTCTTTTCACCCATAATTGTTCAACAAAGTGCCCTAAGAGTAATATGATTCAATCTGAAGTATTATGTCTTTCTCGGGCTGTTTGAAGTCGGCTGACTTTTGTTTGGCAAACAAGCGAACTGAAGAAGGAATGTTCTTGAGGAATATATTTAAGGAATGAGGAACATTCTTGAGCAATGAGAAATATTTTTGAGGAATGTTTTTGANAAGGAATGAGGAACATTCTTAAGCAATGAGAAATATTTTTGAGGAATGTTTTTGAGCAATATTATTGAGGAATGGTTTTGGGGAATGATAAATGTTTTTGAAGAATGATTTTGAGGAATGAGGAATATTTTGAGAAATGTTATTGCGGAAATCAGGAATATTTTTGGGTGTGTATTGGTGAGGATTACTGAGGATTGATGAGGATGATTACTGAGTACTGGTGAGGATTATTGAAGATCGCAGAGAAGGATTCGTGAGAATTGGTGAGGATTGCGTAGGAAGATTGCTGAGGAGTGGGATTGATCGAAGTATTGATGACCGAGAAGAGCACGAAAGATAATTTACCCAAATGGTTTGCGAATATCATCGACAACATAGGCAGTCCAGTTACATTCAATGATGGTACAACCAAAGAAGAAATCGGGATGTTGGACGTAAGTATACTATTAATTGGACACTTCATCTTTATATCTACACTCCAATAGCTTGCTGGTCCAAATTGGCATACGAAATTTTAGGCAGAGTTTTTACTTTGGTAGGTAAATGTATGTGTGATTAAATTACAAGCATGCGTGATAATACCCTGCAGAATTTGATGGAAGAGATTAACATAAAAAAATAACTTACCAAACGGAATCCTGAAAACACCAGGGAAGAGAGTGTGATGTGTCACCTCTCGCATCAGACGAATAACTGTGATGTAGCATGCTTTGCATCAATTATCTGCAGAGGACGAGATATCATGCGACCAACAACCAATCACGAGCGGGCAATGTGATGTAATCTTGAAATCACCAGTACAGTCTAGTGGTAGTGGCAGGGGTTGAGCTGTAGTGTGTAAATTGTGGTCGGGTGACGACACCATATGAGGGGCTGGTCGGCTCCTGGCGCCTGTACCCCGTCCCCTTGCCCCAAAACATTCTACTTTTTATTTTTTTTTAGTTTTAATAACATTTTTGGAAGGTTTTTTTAATTATTTTATAAATATTTGCGGAATTTTGCGATTTCTCAGTTTAACGTCGTCCGAGGTCACGGAAGCACAATCAAGGTCATGGATGTGAGGTCAAGTTTGGGGTTACTAGGATACAATATGGCGGTCTAGTAATGTCACAACATGGCAGCTGGTCGGCTCCTGGCGCCTGTCTCCCATCTTCTCTAAGCCCCATTAAAAAAAATTAGTTTATAAATTGTTAAAAAGAATTTCATTTACATATTTTTTAACATTTTTTTTACTTAAAAAATTTGATAATTTTTTGGTTTCAAGGTTATTCAAGGTCATGGGCACAGGGTCAAGGTCATGGGCGTGACGTCAAGGTGATGGTCACCTCCATCCAAGATAGCGGTCGTGTGACANGACGAGGTGAAAGAAGCAGTTACAGACTGGCTATCCTCACAGGCGGCAGACGTCTATGACTTAGGCATACAAAAGTTTGTATAACTTTATGACAAATGTTTAAACAAATATGGAAACTATGTAGAAAAATAGAAAAATNAGGCATACAAAAGTTTGTATAACTTTATGACAAATGTTTAAACAAATATGGAAACTATGTAGAAAAATAGAAAAATATGTAAGGAATTAAATAAAAAAAGTTTTTTGAATAAATCTGTTATGGTTTATGTTTTATAAGAAATCGGACCTTGCTTTCCGAATAACCCTCGTATATGTATGATCGCAATTCTTTTCACCAGTGCATTTAACAAAATCGTAATGGATGGCAAAAAAAGTCTAGGGCTATTCAAATTAATGCTAACATTACTAAATGCTCGCAAACTTCCGATATTTGGTCTGCATAATATTTGTAATTTTTATGCTTTATATGATAGCGCACATACCATCGTGTAAATATATATCATTAATAAATAATAGCAAAATACGAATATACCTAATTATAATTTTGTTCACATTTCTTTAAGTAATTATTCTCATAATTTATATTCATATAAGCATATTGTAAGCTAATATAAAAATTACTCTATATACACATAGTTGTGCATTTTTTATTTCTTGAACATTACCCTACTGCTTTTCTGAAAGACTTATTAATTCAGTGATGTATAAAGTCGAATGCAAGAGTCTCTTTTCACCCATAATTGTTCAACAAAGTGCCCTAAGAGTAATATGATTCAATCTGAAGTATTATGTCTTTCTCGGGCTGTTTGAAGTCGGCTGACTTTTGTTTGGCAAACAAGCGAACTGAAGAAGGAATGTTCTTGAGGAATATATTTGAGGAATGAGGAACATTCTTGAGCAATGAGAAATATTTTTGAGGAATGTTTTTAAGCAATATTATTGAGGAATGGTTTTGGGGAATGATACATGTTTTTGAAGAATGATTTTGAGGAATGAGGAATATTTTGAGAAATGTTATTGAGGAAATCAGGAATATTTTTGGGTGTGTATTGGTGAGGATTACTGAGGATTGATGAGGATGATTACTGAGTACTGGTGAGGATTATAGAAGATCGCAGAGAAGGATTCGTGAGAATTGGTGAGGATTGCGTAGGAAGATTGCTGAGGAGTGGGATTGATCGAAGTATTGATGACCGAGAAGAGCACGAAAGATAATTTACCCAAATGGTTTGCGAATATCATCGACAACATAGGCAGTCCAGTTACATTCAATGATGGTACAACCAAAGAAGAAATCGGGATGTTGGACGTAAGTATACTATTAATTGGACACTTCATCTTTATATCTACACTCCAATAGCTTGCTGGTCCAAATTGGCATACAAAATTTTAGGCAGAGTTTTTACTTTTGTAGGTAAATGTATGTGTGATTAAATTACAAGCATGCGTGATAATACCCTGCAGAATTTGATGGAAGAGATTAACATAAAAAAATAACTTACCAAACGGAATCCTGAAAACACCAGGGCAGAGAGTGTGATGTGTCACCTCTCGCATCAGACGAATAACTGTGATGTAGCATGCTTTGCATCAATTATCTGCAGAGGACGAGATATCATGCAACCAACAACCAATCACGAGCGGGCAATGTGATGTAATCTTGAAATCACCAGTACAGTCTAGTGGTAGTGGCAGGGGNACCAACAACCAATCACGAGCGGGCAATGTGATGTAATCTTGAAATCACCAGTACAGTCTAGTGGTAGTGGCAGGGGTTGAGCTGTAATGTGTAAATTGTGGTCGGGTGACGACACCATATGAGGGGCTGGTCGGCTCCTGGCGCCTGTACCCCGTCCCNTGTAATGTGTAAATTGTGGTCGGGTGACGACACCATATGAGGGGCTGGTCGGCTCCTGGCGCCTGTACCCCGTCCCCTTGCCCCAAAACATTCTACTTTTTATTTTTTTTTAGTTTTAATAACATTTTTGGAAGGTTTTTTTAATTATTTTATAAATATTTGCGGAATTTTGCGATTTCTCAGTTTAACGTCGTCCGAGGTCACGGACGCACAATCAAGGTCATGGATGTGAGGTCAAGTTTGGGGTTACTAGGATACAATATGGCGGTCGAGTAATGTCACAACATGGCAGCTGGTCGGCTCCTGGCGCCTGTCTCCCATCTTCTCTAAGCCCCATAAAAAAAATTTAGTTTATAAATTGTTAAAAAAAATTTCATTTACATATTTTTTAACATTTTTTTACTTAAAGAATTTGATAATTTTTTGGTTTCAAGGTTATTCAAGGTTATGGGCACAGGGTCAAGGTCATGGGCGTGACGTCAAGGTGATGGTCACCTCCATCCAAGATAGCGGTCGTGTGACATCACAACATGGCGGTCGGTCAGCTTCGGCTTCGGACCCTGGACCCTGTGTATCGATTTGGCATAGTTTTTACCTATAGAACTTAAATAACCATCANATCACAACATGGCGGTCGGTCAGCTTCGGCTTCGGACCCTGGACCCTGTGTATCGATTTGGCATAGTTTTTACCTATAGAACTTAAATAACCATCACTGTTCTGCATTCGAATACGATCCACCCGAATTGGATGGAAATTGCCTTGGGGGTATCGTTTCTGCACATTAGATGATCGGTAATTTTTTGAGGAAAAAACTCGCAACATTTTAACTGAAAAGTAGTTGATTTTGAGGGAAAAACTGTAATTTCTGAGTGAAAAGGAAATATTTTGAGGGAAAAGGGAAATTCCAAGATTGTGGTTGGCCAGTATGTCGCCTGGCGCATGTCCCCCGTCCCCTTGCGCTCGAGTCGGCGTAATCATACTACTATTCTTAGCAATGTACTTTTGTTTCAAGAACAACCTCAGTTTATCCCACGTAAAATCAACCTCAAGGAGGGGACTCAAGCCTCCTTAGCCCCAATTTGGATCCGCTTCTGAACCAAACACATAGTTGCTTGAAATCGAGAAGCTATCATGTACGTTATGAATTCTATTCAGCTCAAACCAAAATATTACTGGATTACAGCATCTGAAAACATAAATAAACGTGTGACCTAAGTGGGCAAGTATACAGTATTTGGCACATGTTAATATAATTTTGAGTATTAGACAGTGAACATTGAAGTAATAATTATATTCTTCAGTGTTGTGAACAACTAGGCGATGCTTCCATGTTAACCAGAAAGTTATGTGTTAAAACCCTACCTCAAGCACGTGCATCATCTTTAAGATAGTAGTCCTTCCTTTTCGTTGGAACTCAGGACATTGATCTTAAGGATTTTGCGCCACAGTGATAGCTTCGAGTACAAAAGCCTATATCCATGTGAACGAAATATATTTTGGCCAAGACTGCAGCAAACAATAAGCATTTCTTACATTTCTACTACTTTTCTTTGAAGAAGCCTATATTTTATTTAAACATCATGTGACACACACACACCAATGCCTAGTTGAGATCAAATATATTTAGCAAGCCTAGAATCCACTTTGCTTATTTAAGGACTCAATCAATACATTTTCCCATTTTTTTTGGAAAATTTTTAGGTAAAAGGGCGATATTGGGGCAAAACCATTAATACTGTGCGCACAATAGTCCTGGCTCCTCGCCAACCTAGATTCCTGCGCTTGGCCCGACGGCACGGCCCGGCCGGCTGCACCTAGTATAAGTGACGGCCCGGCTGTGTACAAACTGTTACAAAAACATTTGGCGCGCATCGGCCAACGCGCAACTGATAATACAGAGACTCATGTTTTTAGCACGGCATTCAGGCTACGGCCGGCTGCGCGCGCAGCTAACTCTCCCCTCTCCGGCTCCCCGTAAATTCACCCGCCACCACTTGTGGCGCCAGCAGTATCTGAAGAGATTTTTTTGGGTAAAACTGACAATTTTAATTTGCCTGGCGTGACGAAATCCAACATGGCGGACAGCTCCTACTCGCTGCATCGTATGCCACAGAGCTTGGATCTTCTACTCCTATATCACACGCCGTGTCCCAGAAGAAACTGCGTTATACTACTCTGGGGCAAAGATCGTCTTCGGAGAGAAAACGCCGCCTGCCAGAGCAAACGACGCGCTTCGCCCGGATGGCTGGTTCGGTATCCACAAAACCCAGTCCAACGAGGCTGAGCGGAGCATGTATACTCGACCTAGTGGGAGGCATCAAATGACCACTAACTGCTCCAGCTGGTGGGTGCGTTGCCTTCCCCGCCTTGCCTTCCCTACACGACCACCAGGTGACACCACTGGTTCCTGATTTGTCGGGACTGATTGAGAAGTTCCGTGAACATGAAGTATATTGAGAGACTGCTCCAGAAATGCCGGCGAAGGTCCGAGAACATCGTGTGTTCTATGAGACTGTTCTGGAAAGAACGCACGAGGGGAGAACTCCTCATAAATAGCGAGCAGAGCGACTGATCTGGCGGAGATGGCCCGCCAGTGTCCTGAAGATAAGTACCTTGCTTGCTGGATAGATATTGGATAAGCAGTTATTTTTATAATGTTTCTTAAATTTTTAAATGAAAAGTGTTACAGGGTAACTGTGAGATAAAAAAATGTTGTCAAGATTTTTAATTTTTTAATAGAATTTTATGTAGAATTTAATAGGAAATGTTTTTTTTTCTTTTTGACAATTAGTCAAGAGTTATTAAATAATATATGACAAGTATTTTACTACATATAAAAAGGGGTTTGAGATTTTTTTGGAAAAAAAATATACAAAATAGTTTTGCCCAAAAGTAACCTGCAAAAGCTCAATTTTTAATTTTCTTTTCATTAGTCTCTAATTTTCATTTCAAAATTACGTCTGTAACTGCCCAAGAGTTTGTGAATAATAAGGTAATTTAATTTTAATAATATGGTAAAGTTTTTATTTTGAACGTATTTTCTTAATTTTCAATTAGATTCGTTTTCGGGGTATGGTCACCCGTTCGGCTTAGTACCACATCCGGAGCAACTGAACTAAAATATCGAGTCGTGTAGCACTTGATGTCACTCCCACTTAACAGCTATACAACGTGCGCACTTGTATGCTTCACATAATTCAACTTTCTTCCATGTTCTGCATTGCGTTGGTTTTCGTTGAACTTTCCATGCGTTTTCCTAACCATTTCTCTCGTGTGTTAGGTGGAAAAATAAAATTGGAGTTTCATTTTGAGCAGGGAATGACACCAGGCATATATGAAAGCGGCCTGCGTTTTATATATATTTTTTTTGGGTTACATCAGTGTGCTTCCAGGAGAGCTTCAACTCTTCCAGCTCAATGGGGAGTCTTATCTCAGTAAATACCCTAAAACAGCTTCTACACGGGGCAAGATACATGCAAAGTCCGTGTAATATGGCGCTCTCGTGCTAAATATCACGTGAGAATATATCGTGCAAGGTAGATCTCGTACGAAAGCAGGACGGGAAGCATGTCCTATTTTCAGGAGAGTTTTGTATAACACGAGTTATTATACCGGCCGTTCTCTGTTAGTGATGTGACCACCTACAAATCAGTCAGAGAGGCGGCAAAGAATAACACAGAATATAGATGTGCGAAGAGGGTTCGGGTGAAAAAGTATTCAAGAACACCTGAAAATTTTGTTTTGGAAATTGAGTAGGTATAGTTCAGATAGTGATGTGAGAATTTTGGACGAGTACAATAATCTACTCTATTTAATAGCCACTTCTTGAAATCAGCATGTGTTCATGATATGCAATTATAATGATTATTTCTATTCCGAGGCAACATGTAAGGAGGTATTTTGCTGCAAGTTTAATCTTTGGACTCGTTTCACATGGGATTTTCTTGGTATTTTTCGCATGAGTTTTCCCATGCGAGGCCTTGTATGAAATTTATTTTGTGTCATGCAAAAGCATCTTAAGAAATTAGTTAAAAGGTGAACTCTCTCGAGCAATGTCTGTGTTGAGACAAAGCACGTTGCATAACTAATTTTTCATGACGAAATTATTTTAACTATACGTTAATAATGAATAAATGTATATTGTTGATTTTCGTAGCTTTAACATTATTAGCAAATTTACACAAACGCTTTTTGGACTAATAAAAAAAGTAAATGCAAAATAGTGGCAGTTTTCAATTCACGTTCTAGAAAAAATACACATTTTATGAAAAAAAAAAAAAAAAAAAAAAAAATTGTCCAACCAGAGGAAGGCCGTTTTCAAACTAAGCAATGTTGCAAAACAAACACAAATTTTCTTGATTACCAAATGCAATATAGTCAGCTTTATGATATATTATTTGTTTATTATATTTCATCACAAGTAATACTGATTACAGTATCGCTTTGTTTGCAATAAAGTGTCTAATCACTCTGTTCCAAATAAAGTATGAATCATATATAGTGGTGTTAACACTTTGTTTAAAAGGTCACTTTGAAATAAAGTGTGAATAATTAAAACCAAACTGAATTATTAGTAAAGTGTTAATGATTTTAAAAAAATGTTACGTATGGAATATTGTGCTGGCCAAGGCAGCTAGCTCACTTGGAGTTGGTGTACTTGGTGACTGCCTTGGTGCCCTCGCTGACGGCGTGCTTGGCCAGCTCCCCGGGCAGCAGAAGTCTTACTACAGCTGTCTGTATCTCTCGGCTGGTGATGGTGGACCGCTTGCTGTAGTGAGCGAGGCGACTTGCTTCTGCTGCGATGCGCTCAAAGATGTCGCTGACGAATCTGTTCGTGATGCTCGTGGCCTGGGATGATATGCCAGTGTCTGGGTGGACCTGCTTCAACACTTAGTAGGTGCAGATGACAGCTTTCCTTCTTCTTCCGCTTCCTCTTCTCGTCAGCCCTTGGAGATATTTTTCTGAGCCTTGCCCGCTTTCTTGGCTGCCTTTCCGCTCTGCATCGCTTCCGTTGCCCCTCCCCGGTCGAGCGCGCGAAGCAGCGTATGAAGGGTGATACTGGTAACCCGAAGAGTGGGTGGAGATTTACAAAGGAGTGCCGCTGCCGTGGCGAGCTTATCGGGACTCTTTCCGGCTTCTTTCATCGAGGGGATTACATGTCTGGGGTTATCGTTGAAATAATGTTCTGGCCATCGCCCCCGCCTCTCTCAGCGCGACTCGAGGTGCGAGGAACCTTCTGGATTGGGTCAGCGAGAATATTTAAGCCGCGATGGGCCCGCGAGCCGACAGTCTAGAGTTTGGAGGATTGTACGAGCTCAACTACCAGGTATGCGAAGACAGCAAAGCGACGAGTGGTGGCGAAGGCGACCACAGTGAAAGTGAATTCTGTGGACTGAAAACATCGGCACAGTGGAGAGTTATACGGAAGGGCGGGACTATTGAACTGGGTGCGTGAGTTACATACATTTGGAATGATGGCAATAAACTGATTGAGTTTTTGTAAATAGTGAGTGCGATAAGGACTTTAATNGAGTTACATACATTTGGAATGATGGCAATAAACTGATTGAGTTTTTGTAAATAGTGAGTGCGATAAGGACTTTAATTAGAATTGCAATGGACACTAAATTTTGCGCTCGCTGAGAATAGCAGAAGTAATAGAGGAAATCGGTAGTTTAATGTTGTGAATAATAGCTGTGTAGATATTTATATCGTTATAAACTAATGAAAAAAATATGATTTAGTTCCTTTATTTCATTAATACCTCCATCCCTCACGAACTCGGATATGCTCCTGGCGTCAGGAATGAGTTAGTGAAGATTTTTGAGTGGCTCTTAACATCGAGATCTTGAGAGCCGATGAGGATAAAGTGAGGCGAGCGTGGAACAGCGTCGCAATGAAGGGGCGGGGGAAACCGGAGATCCCCGAGAAAACCCGCCAACCAGCGGCATCGTCTGGCACGATTCCCACTTGCGAAAATCTTGAATGAACCGGCTGGGGATTGAGCCCGGTTCGCCTTGGTAAGAGGCGAGCAGTCTAACCGCTCAGGCACCGTGGCCCCTTCCTGGCGGCACGTAACAATATATTTGCTTCTTATTTAAATTTTTTAGTTTTGAACTTCACACGTAAGTGCGAATGTACACACACAGGTACGAATAAGTTTTTTCTTGGTATTTTTTTCCTTCATACGAGAACCACAGAGTAAATAAATAACACACAGACGAAATGGCGTGGCAGTTCCTTTGATGTGGGCGTATTCATTCTCTGATTGGCTATGCGAGGGTCTGGGAACGGGCATTGTGTCTGATTGGCTACCGCTGATTGGCGAACGGCGTTNGTGCTGCGAAATGTACCCTATTGGCAGGGCTACTGGCTGGCAAGTAAGTCACTAGGCGCTGATTGGCGAACGGCGTTCCGGCATGTTGCTGGCTAGTGACGCTATTTTGGTGACGTGTGCAGCTGGATTTCACGCAATAAGCGTTTATTTCTGCTATTCGTTCTTATTTGCTCTGTGCTTGAACTTTGTCAGTTGTGGTAGTCGGCAGAATGTATCTGAAGACGGACATGTGAGGCGTCTTCTAAATTGCTCGACTAGAAGACGAACGGAGGAAGGCGAACGGTCAAACGACGAACGGGCGCTACGGGCTATTTAACTCCCTCCTAATACGTTTTGAGACTGATTGGCAAGGTCCGCGAATGAATAAGTAAGTGAAGAGATCTGGGCGGCTCTTAACATCGAGGTATTGGGAGTCGATGAGGGTGAAGCGATGTGTGGGGCTGCGCCGGAAGGAAATGGCGCGGTATACGGGAAATTCCCCGATAAAACCCGCTGACCAGCGGCATCGTCCTGCACGATTCCCACTTGCGAAAATACGGAGTGGACAGGCCTGGAATTGGACACGCTTCACCTTGGTCGGAGGTGAGCAGTCTAACCGCTCAGCCACCGCGACCCCGACAAGGTCCGCGTTATATAGGAGTTGCACCGGAGTTTTCTCGTGATGGTGATGGGAACTGTGAGAAAATATATACCCCCTACGCAACATGCCGGAATGGAAACTGCGACCTCCCTCACTGCCACCTAACCACTAGTATTGACAACTGTAACGATTGTGTTCGATACCGTTTAACTATATTTTTTCAAACATTTCATTGCCATTTTAAGATCATTTCCGCAACCTACGCCTGATTTTCTTATTCCTATTTTTCGATATAATTTAACTTTTCGTAATTCTTCTACGTTTTCCTTGTTATTGCGATTATGATTAATAGTTAAGTGAATATTCCTGTATAAACCAAATATTAGTACAAACAAACTTTACAGTCTTCCAATGAACTGTAATAGATCGTTGCCCCTCTAACAGTGGTTCTGTCACTTTTTTTTTATTTTTTACCAGGAATTACTAGGTGTAGACTATCAAATTAACACGGTCGGCATCGTAGGGACCTCTTCCAATCAAGTAGCAAAACGTTTCAATACTTATGTAACAACCCATTAAAATGGAAGGCTACAATAAAAAAACTTGTCATCCTCATTATAAAGGAACTTAATTTTATCATCGTAAAAAACTTTTTATTAAATAATATAACTGTAGGAATTATTAAATCAATTTGTAAAATGAATCGTGGTTTTTTTTTTTTTGCGGGGTACTTAGCATCAAGCCACGGATCATCAGTGGTCCGCGGACCGCAGTTTGAGAACCTTCGTACATGCGCCATACACACACCTGCTCAGGAGTAGAGAGAACCTCCTGAGATGTTAGAGACGCCTGATACTTTCAGCTGCTTAACGACATATTTGGGAACGTGGTTGGGGTGAGAGAGAAAGACAGAGAGAGAGAGAGAGAGCGTACGTAGAAAAAAAAAGGACAACCGATGTTTTGTGACCACGTAAAAATAAAATGTATTAATTAATCTAGATAGGAACTCTTTCCTATCCGCGTATTTTCTGCTTGTCTGGTGTGCGTCAATGCAATCAGAATAGCCAACGTAATATTAATTTTCGTTCGTTCATACATCAGCTGACACAAAATGGCACGTTGTTTGTTCCACATACGTAAGTTGCCACTCACTGGCCGTCGAGATCTTGCCTAGTTACATGAGGCAGAGAGTAAGCGGGAACGTGCAACAGCAGCAGCTGGTTGTACAGGAAGGCAGCAAGCAGCACACCTCCCAGCGTTTCATGTGTTCNGGCATCGTCCTGCACGATTCCCACTTGCGAAAATACGGAGTGGACAGGCCTGGAATTGGACCCGCTTCGCCTTGGTCGGAGGCGAGCAGTCTAACCGCTCAGCCACCGCGGACCCGACAAGGTCCGCGTTATATAGGAGTTGCACCGGAGTTTTCTCGTGATGGTGCTGGGAACTGTGGGAAAATATATATACCCCCTACGCAACATGCCGGAATGGAAACTGCGACCTCCCTCACTGCCACCTAACAACTAGTATTGACAACTGTAACGATTGTGTTCGATACCGTTTAACTATATTTTTTTCAAACATCTCAATGCCATTTTAAGATAATTTCCGAAACCTACGCCTGATTTTCTTATTCCTATTTTTCGATATCATTTAACTTTTCGTAATTCTTCTACGTTTTCCTTGTTATTGCGATTATGATTAATAGTTAAGTGAATATTCCTGTATAAACCAAATATTAGTACAAACAAACTTTAGAGTTTTCCAATGAACTGTAATAGATCGTTGTCCCTCTAACAGTGGTTCTGTTACCTTTTTTTTTTTTTTTTACCAGGAATTACTAGGTGTAGACTGTCAAATTAACACGGTCGGCATCGTAGGGACCTCTTCCAATCAAGTAGCAAAACGTTTCAATACGTATGTAACTACCCATTAAAATGGATTGCTACAATAAAAAAACTTGTCATCCTCATTATAAAGGAACTTGATTTTATCATCGTAAAAAACTTTTTATTAAATAATTTAACTGTAGGAATTATTAAATCAATTTGTAAAATTAATCGTCATTTCTTTTTTTTTTACGGGGTACTTAGCATCAAGCCACGGATCATCAGTGGTCCGCGGACCGCAGTTTGAGAACCTTTGTACGTGCGCCACATACACCTGCTCAGCAGTAGAGAGAACCTCCTGAGATGTTAGAGACGCCTGTTACTTTCAGCTGCTTAACGACATATTTGGGAAGCGTGGTTGGGGTGAGAGAGAGACAGACAGAGAGAGAGAGAGAGAGAGAGAGAGAGAGAGAGCGTACGTAGAAAAAAAAAGGACAATCGCTGTTTTGTGACCACGTAAAAATAAAATGTATTAATTAATCTACGTAGGAACTCTTTCTTATCCGCGTATTTTCTGCTTGTCTGGTGTGCGTCAATGCAGTCAGAATAGCCAACGTAATATTAATTTTCGTTCGTTCATGCATCAGCTGACACAGGATTTTGTAAATGGCACGTTGTTTGTTCCGTATACGTAAGTTGCCACTCACTGGCCGTCGAGATCTTGCCTAGTTACATGAGGCAGAGGGTACGCGGGAACGTGCAACAGCAGCAGCTGGTTGTACAGGAAGGCAGCAAGCAGCACACCTCCCAGCGTTTCATGTGTTCNGCGGGAACGTGCAACAGCAGCAGCTGGTTGTACAGGAAGGCAGCAAGCAGCACACCTCCCAGCGTTTCATGTGTTCCTGGTACCAAGCGGCATTGTTAACTGACAGGCCCAGCCACGAATGACAACTTCCCCCCTCCCCCCCACTTAACACTAACCTACCTACCTATTTAATAAATAAATAAACAATTTGTTAGGCAAGAATAGTAGGTAGGCACATGTGTCAATTCGCTCATTCAGAATGCATTCCCCCTCCTGGGAGAGGGGGAGAGGAGCTTTATTTATTTTATGACATCTGTTCAGTCAATAAATATTTTTTACTAATAATAATTTACTTGCTAACTCCATGCACCCTTGCAGTTAGCAGCAGTGATTAGGAAATGCGATATGAAGCTATTTCTGGTCCGTTCATTCTTCCCCTTGTTCCGACTAGTATTCTGTCTGAGCCATGAGTTTGGGGGCGGCTAAAATCAACTAACTGCAGGGGGAAAAAAAAGTATGTTGTGTCAAAATTTGAACTTTTACTACTACTACTACACAGCACTTGAATAGTGTGGCTTGGCTATCTCATCTCCATGGGTGCTGAACTACGATCGCTCAACTCCCCTCCCTGCTACGTTATACGTACGTATTCCGTGCTCTCTCTCCCCCTCGGGCATCGTGGGGGGTGATGGAAGGCGGTCTGCCATCGGCCATTTCTGCCCCACGGTATCAGGCGGACATGAAATGACAAGAGGTATCCGCATCGCGCACTCGACGGCGTTTGATGCATGACAATTCTCTAACGCGCGCTTTATCTCTCTCTCTCTCTCTCTCTCTCTCTCTCTCTCTCTCTCTCTATCTATCTCTTTTACAAACGCGCACACACACATACACACGCGAGGTTGTCAGTATCAACTTACCGGGTTTCTGAACAGAAATTGATTACGGATTATGGATGTCAGGACTTTCAGCTCGAGACGTCAGCCTGAACTTCGTTTAAGGACGAGATGCCAGGCTTGAATCCCCAGGTTTTCACCTTTTTTTAACCGGGACTCTTGATTGTGAAGTATATCACCGTGCATCGAAATCGAAACTAAAAAAAATTTTAATCGCGGCAAATTGTAGTACTTTGCATGAATTTATATTACAAGTTTTGCTGTGTGTAAACTGCCAGTGCTTCTGTTACTCTTGCAAATGTCACTTTAGTGATTTAAGTAATAACGGATATGTACGAAATGTCATTTACTTAAGATGGAACTGAATATAGTTAGATCACACATCCTGCCCTGACTGGAAACTCTGTGTGTGACCTGACCTACCGTGACGCGAAATGAGCAAAATGTTCAAATACAAACAAAACAGTGTGGCGATAGTTGTCAGTTCAGTTGAATAAATAGAAATATAAATATCATGAGAGGTGAGCTCAGAATAATCTGCAACTTATATCTTATTTATTTTCACACAGCAAAATTCTGATGGCACAAATAGGCGGTAGCTAAGCGTTGACTACGAAAAACGACGGAAATCCTTTAACAGTAAAATATTTTAACAAAGGGCATTTTCAAAATATTAGCGTTTCAGAAAGCCGCGCTCATATTGCTGTAACCTCAAATTCACAGTGCGTAAATTGTCAGGTGGTAAGAAGTGAACATTACAACAAGAACCACGTATTCTGAACAAATATTACTACATAAGGCAACTCTATTTGTGCGTTGTAACTGCTTTGAAAACAACAGACCTTTGATATTTCCTAATTCTGCTCTGCTTTCTTATAGTAACTGAATTCATTGGCCTTTCAGCGAGGCCAGCTGACGCTCCGACATGCTGACAATCCTTGGTATAGTAAGTTTGCGGTTTCTTCACACTTTTTGAATCAAACCTTTGTAAAATCACCCCATGTATTACGTGTTCGGTTGTTTCATAAATATGTCACATCACAGGCGTTTTATGTTTTTGTTAACTTAAAAGTACCTTTTTTTTTGTTAAATTAAACTTTTCCTTATATTTTACCTATTTTTAATATATAACTAATATGAATAGAGACAGTGACAAATTAGGTGTGTTGGTATATTGCCTAGTAAGAAATAGTTCTTATGCAAAATATTATTACACTGAGAGCGCACTAACGCGGTGCGTTGGTCCTCTGGTGCAATTTTCTAAGCTTTGTTTGAATGAGGCGGAGGAATATCCTGGAAGTAGAACTTTAGCAAGGTTTCAGAGAAGTTGGAAGTAACCGTGAATGAAGTATAGTCAATTCCGTGTCATAGACTAAAGATGAGGTAGACCGATCTCGCTGGCTGCGCACAACCAATCTCCGTGTCCCAGCACTGGACTGCTTTTCTGCCAACACGTCTAGCGAAAACGGCATGGTGTGGATTTTAGGTTAGAAAACTGATTTGTAAATAATTGCTTTGAGATGTATGTAAACTTCCTCTATTCAATTTTTAATGTAGTTTGATTAATTTCAAATGGGTAAAAAAGTATATTATTCATATAATAGTGCTTGTCATTTGAAAATTAATATATAAACAAACACTTTCATCACTGTTGACCATGTGACTTTGACAGTTGTGTGTAATTGGTGGGGCTCCTGTTTTTCACGAAAAGATTGCAGGACAAGTTGCGTTCCAAAACACTTTCGTTCGGAACCGCTTTCGTGATCGAACGAACCATTTGAATTGTTATGCATCTGATATGTCGGCCCGCGAATCACGGACAGTCAGTAACTGAGAAACTTAATTGTTATTGGTTCACTCACGTAGCAGTCAGTTTTCACACAAAGTCCATCTGCCAATAGCGAAAGGACGACTGCAAGTGTGCACATAGGTGATTGAAGATTAGCCTCCACGTAAATCTTTTCGCCATATAAATAAGTAAACGTTAGGATTATTCCAACGGGATAGCCACTAAAATTCTCACTTGTATACCGAATTTATTTAATACCGCCACTTTTCCTATCAATATAACTAGCTACTCCAAGTTGCTGAATCGTTGAAGGAGGAGGGAGGGGGAGGATCGGGTAGACACCATGTCAGCAGAAAGGAATTGCAACACTGCAAGTAATTTTTGGTAGTGGGAAATAATGTACAGGAACAGTGGGTGAGAACGACTATATAATAAAAGGGCTTCTTTGTAAGGCTGTCGTTTCTTTTGTTTTATTACAACCAGAAACGTAAGAGGTATGATGCACGCAATAGGGCACAGCTCTCCATTACTGAAACAAACGGCTAGGTTGGTTATGTTGGTTATTATGTTGCTATGTTAGGTTATGTTCGTTGCAACTGCAAGAAATAGTTTCCTTGGACCTTTATATTGTCTCTCTCATATAAGTTGGCGAGATTTTGACAGTCAGTGAGTAGCAATTAACGTGTACGAAACAAACAACGTGCCATTTACAAAATCTTGTATCAGCTAATGCATGCACGAGCAAAAATTAATATTACGTCGGCTATTCTGAGTGCACTGCCGACGCACACCAGACAAGCAGAAAATACGTGGATAAGAAAGAGTTCTTAGATTCATTAATACATTTTATTTTACGTGGTCATAAAACAGCAGTTTTAAGTGTTACAAACTAAACTTCGCGCTAAAGTAGTAATGTGTAGGTGTTCAAAATGAAATACACATTAAAACGATCTGTATTAAAATGAAACAACTTCAAACCTAGGGATTTCTATTCACGTCGTTTTCCCACTCTCCATCCATGCTTTCCATACACACTTGATATTAATTCCAAAAGCCTACAGAAATATCGCATTCTTATGTAAAATAACAAATTTACGAACACATATATACCAATGATTTTATTTTCCGCGAGCTCTGTATAATTTTTAAAGTAACATGTATTTCCGTGTACAGCGATTTTGTTTACTAGTAATTTCCTTTGGGCCGGTAATCGTTACGTCTACGTCCATTACACTCCATGTTGTTCTGCCGCCCGCTTTGCAAAATCGTTGGTGAGTTGGCGAATGAAAGTGCGTTGTCAAGCAAGTTCCCAAAATTAGTTTTATTTCAATTCCGAACATATTAGCTGTTAACGTCCAAAGTTTGATAATAACTACAATTACCGTCTCGCAAATGTTAACCCAAATTCGCTGTCTCGGATAAATTAAAAAAAGAGTCAGCAAATATTTTATTTCATTGCAAGGTTTATTTATTTACATTTTTGCATTTAATCACCTACGAAGTCAGTCTATAAATATATCTTAAAGTTTGTTTCATTACAGTACAATGGCAAGTGGATTAGCTGATAGCGTGTTGATAAAAAACACAGCCTCCACTTGACGCACCATCTGATGGCGAAGGGATATATATAAACGACAAGTAAACAGTTGGCGCTACTTTCGTCGAACTGTCAAAAAAAATCTCGTCAACATAAATAACACCGTTTTTTTTTTGTTAATAAATGTACTTACTGTTCTGTTGGAAAACGTCCACGTCACTGACGACCTGTGTGTGATGCTCCGGATTTTCTCCCTCTTGGGAAGGAAGGATCAGACAANCGGCGCACGGCTACGAAAATGGCCGAACGAGTACGACAGTTCCCGCGGTTATCAGGCGAACATGATGGAACAGGAGGTAGAGAAGCGGAGGGCGTGCCCACGGCGCGCTCCCTTGCCGGCGGGCGGACCGTCCATCGGCCGCAGCAGCCGCCGTCCACGGCCTCCACGCGGCTTGCAACTACCAGGAGCGCATGTCGCACGCGGAGGTATTCACACGTCGCGTAGCCTCGCACACATCCGCCGGTCGCACCGCGCCGTAGCGTCGTTCATCACTACGACGTTACTGCCTCAGCGCGTGGGAAGTGGGGCCTTTGTCCTGCCATTGGTTGATCGTTATTCGACTGCTAGCCCATCCCGCCTGGCTGTCGTTCAGATCGATCAACTGCGGCAGCACTTGCATGCAGGCTGTCTGTTGAAAGACGCCCGGGTAGCGCCAGGGGACCTAATACCATTACTGTTATTCCTTTCCCGCCCTGCCTGCAGGGGGAGGGTTAAGAGGAATTGCCTCCCTAAATCGCGGAATTTAGATATGCAGGACTTTTGTGGGAACCATCGGGAGACCAAGAGATGAGCCTGGTGACGGTTTTGGTGATATCAAGCGGATTCTCTAAAGCCAAGTTGTACATGACTGGGCGGTCCTGGAGACAAGTCCTGGTTTGTCTGTGTGTTTTGTTTGTAATAAATAAAGAAAATATGAGAAACAAGGCTGGTAGTTATATTAATTGAGCTGTGNTTGTCTGTGTGTTTTGTTTGTAATAAATAAAGAAAATATGAGAAACAAGGCTGGTAGTTATATTAATTGAGCTGTAAATTAACTTATATAGTATAATAAGATTTGTAACTTGATTTAAGATGAATAAGTAGTAATGATATTTTTAATAAAGGATTTTATTTACTCGCAACTTAAATAATTTAATTTGTTGGAGTTGGTAAATATGTAAATAATGTTATTATTTCAATCTAATTACAATTATCAAATCAAAATAAAAGTAATTGTTGTTGGAATTATTACTTAAAAGTTATAAGAAATGTGTTAGATCTGTGTGATATGTTCCAATCATATACTGCCTGGGGAAAATCATTATACTCTCTTCGCAGTATCTTCATTTTTTTTAACCAAACCTTTTGAAAAATTCTACCTCGTGTTTGACGTGTCTGCTTGTTTCCTACATACGGTGTGTAATGCGAGCGTTTTATACATATGTAAACATAAAAGTAGGNGTGTGTAATGCGAGCGTTTTATACATATGTAAACATAAAAGTAGGTTTCTTATTTCTGGTTAAATTGTACTTTTACTTATATTTTATGTAAATTGTATTAATTCATTTGTGAACAATGTTTATAAAAAGAGGGATAAAGTAGATGCATTGGTTTGGTAATAACTAGTAGGAAATAGTTCTCACGCAAAGAGTGCGCACAAATACTGTGCGTCGTCATGGTGCATTTTTCTAGGTTTAGTTGAGCTCTGTTTGCAGGAGGCGGAAGAATAGCCTAAAAGTANTTGTCTGTGTGTTTTGTTTGTAATAAATAAAGAAAATATGAGAAACAAGGCTGGTAGTTATATTAATTGAGCTGTGGATTAACTTATATAGTATAATAAGATTTGTAACTTGATTTAAGATGAATGAGTAGTAATGATATTTTTAATAAAGGATTTTATTTACTCGCAACTGAAATAATTTAATTTGTTGGAGTTCGTAAATATGTAAATAAAGTTATTATTTCAATCTAATTACAATTATCAAATCAAAATAAAAGTAATTGTTGTTGGAATTATTACTTAAAAGTTATAAGAAATGTGTTAGATCTGTGTGATATGTTCCAATCATATACTGCCTGGGGAAAATCATTATACTCTCTTCGCAGTATCTTCATTTTTTTTAACCAAACCTTTTGAAAAATTCTACCTCGTGTTTGACGTGTCTGCTTGTTTCCTACATACGTTGTGTAATGCGAGCGTTTTATACATATGTAAACATAAAAGTAGGTTTCTTATTTCTGGTTAAATTGTACTCTTACTTATATTTTATGTAAATTGTATTAATTCATTTTTGAACAATGTTTATAAAAAGAGGGGTAAAGTAGATGTATTGGTTTGGTAATAACTAGTAGGAAATAGTTCTCACGCAAAGAGTGCGCAAAAATTATGTGCGTCGTCATGGTGCATTTTTCTAGGTTTAGTTGAGCTCTGTTTGCAGGAGGCGGAGGAATAGCCTAAAAGTAGAACTTAGGCAGGGGTTCAGAAAAGGTGGAAGTAACCATGATTGGGCTATAGATAATCCTTGTTCCCTCGCAGGTCGTATCCGAAGTTACCGTGTTAAAACGAGAATCACGGCATGCGTGGCAACGCGCCGTTGGGCCGCAGGAAAAGTTATAAAAGTGTTCCAGTGACCGGGCCGTGACGTCACGCAAAGATGCGCGCGCAGCCCCGTTCCTTGCACTTTCTCGTGAGCGTCTAGATCGGGATAATATTACCGCTCTTCGTAAATGACTAACCATAGGCTATTCACGGTAAAGTGAGCACTTTTCAAAGCCCTCTCATTTGGAATAACAGTCAATAAATATATTTAATTGTAACCCCAGACTTTAGCTTTTGAGTTCGGTGAAATATATCCATTTTGTTTATAACTTACATGCCATTATTTATTTTAAAAAGTAGTCGAAGGATAGAAAAAGGCTGACAGGAAAAAAGTAACTAGGGCTACAAAAGGGATAACTTTGCCGTGAACGGCCTGTACCATACAGTATACCCGGCTGAAAGTACATCACACCGCCCTCGACTCCAAACATCCGTCCATAAATCCCAGGTTAAACTCGGTACATTTTCGTTATACCCATAACAGTTTACTTAACTCCGCACTTAAACTTGTTCAGGAGATACTACGACCTCGTGAATGGTATACATTATGCCAACTGCAATAACCCTGCACTTAATTGTGCAGGAATAACCCTTCTTAGAAGATCTGTTTCTTTTACAAAGTTACCAATACAAGGTGAAAAAGTAAAATTAAAAATTCAGGCAAATGAAACTAGATTTAGCAAGCTTTTTTATAAGTACATTTTATCACTGAAGAGTAAAAAAAAACTAATATAGGCGTGCGTATGCAAATAACAGAGGTATGGAACCAATCAGAGTAACGCGATGCGGTCGGCAGATAGATCGGTTACTGCTGCTACAATGGCAGGTTATCAAGATTTAAGAGAGTTTGAACGTGGTGTTATAGTCGGCGCACGAGAGATGGTACATAGCATCTCCGAGGTAGCGATAACATTTGGATATTCGCGTACGACAATTTCACGAGTGTACCGTGAATATCGGGAATCCGGTAAAACATCACATCTTCGACATCGCTGCGGCCGGAAAAAAGATCGCGAAAGAATGGGACAAACGACGACTGACGAGAATCATTAAACGCGACAGACGTGCAACCCTTTCTCGAATTGGCGCAGATTGGATTTGTGGACTGCCCTGCATGATTCACGGTGTGAATTGCCTCCTGCATACCTTCAGACATTAGTCGAGTCCATGCCACGTCGTCTTGTGGCATTTCTGCGAGCTTTGGGGGCGTGGGGGGGCTACACGATATTAGGCAGGTGTACCAGTTTTTTTTGGCTCTTCAGTGTATGTAACCAATTATTTCTTACAAGAAAATCTTTTAAATGCCTGTTCTTAAAATAAGCCATTACCTTAACATTAAACCTGCTTTTTAAAGAAAATATTCGTTGTATTTTATTTTATTTTTTATAATTTGCCTTATAAAAAAACACAGATGCCTTCCTCCTAACACCTAACTGGTTCTTGGCAAAATAACAGCATGGCTTTGACTTTCGATTATTATAAATCATGAAGACAGGAATGCTTTTTTTATAACTTTGCCACTTTCGTTGCATTAGGCTATATCAAATGCAACACGCTGATAAGCACTCGTATAATGAAAACATATGTCAGTTGCTGAAGTCTTATATTGTGTGAGGGCCTTTATGTTTCTCTGCGATTTCTGCGCATGCCCAGTGAGCTGGAAGTTTTGCCACTACTGCTTCGAAAAGAAAAGAAAAATCTCGATGTCCTATTGTCTTGGTAAACAACAAAAGTTGCTTGCGGTCAAGTGCATAAAATCGTAATTACAATGAGCAACATAGCTACATTTTCCAGCGATGCGTCCTTTTTTCTGTATTATAAAGAGCATATGGTCTTTCACAGGACATTTTCTATTCAGCGTGGTAGCAAATATTACCAACCTTCGTTGTCATTACAACTTGTAGGTAAGCAATGATCGTGTGTATGAGTGATCTTAGTTCTGATGTAGAATACCTGTACTAACGTTCCATCACAGCTCAAAATTGAAGTAGAGAATTTCGCTGGGTTTATGTAAAATACTGCGAATCGCTTTTTTTATGCTGAACACCTGCATTTTACCGAAAAAAATTCTATCTTGTAAATGAAAATTATGTTTTACGTTTAAATTTGAAAACTTAAAAGCTTACATACAAATTATGACGTGGCGTTATTGAAAAATAAAGGTCCAGCAGAACTTAACATGTGGTGTGCAAGTAAAATTTCGAAGGAAATGGTCAACCAGGGCACTGTGGCAGTAAAATTAATGGCAGGAAGTTGGTATTTACTGTAAAGCAAGCACTAAAAATATTAAAACGCGCGTGTGCGATACTCTCGTGCTTCTTAAATTTGCCGTTAAAATACTCCGCCTGAATACGTCAATTTTGAAGAATTACTTCAGCGAAATGCTGGTAGGGTTATGTTTAGTTAGTGGGTAGGCCACCGAACGATGTGCAGAGCTCCAGCAGAAAAACTTTTATTAAAAAACCGTCCAACGTGTCTGAGTAAGGTCTAATTTCGAATTGCATTTAAGAAACGTTACGCGTCTGTATACGTTTTTCAGTTCCTCTATTTTCCTCTGAAGCGTGTTTTTGTGATAGTGAAAATGGCTCAACCGGGTGTTTTCACTGTCATTTTTATGTAAAATTCCAGTACAAAACATTAAAAAATTAATAGGGACATGCATCAAACATTTATATTTATTATTACTTCATAAAATGGTAGGGTTACCTCTTAAAGTCTCATAGAGGCGCGTTATCGAAGGCAAGACTGCACACCAGTTCAGTGCTTTGCGCGTAGAGGCTATGATAGCATTGATGCGCATGTCTCGGTCGCCCCTAGCGCTCCCACGCATTTAGGCCTAAGATGTGCAAAATTCCTTGAACCAGGCGGCCACCTTAATAACTGGAAGTAAAGAGGGCATGTTTGCCGCGATTCACTGGCCGGAATGAAGAATTGTTTCGCGAACTGTGAGCTGTAAACTCAGAGCAGAGTACTTGGTTCCGTGTGCGTGATCGACTCTTACTTATGCCATAATGCAAAATTAATTTATTAGATTTTCAAAGCACACTTAAATAACATATAGGTTAGTAGTGTATATATGGCGATACTGGCGCAATGTATTTTAAATGGGAGTGTATGGCTGTGGCTGTGAGTCTTCGGCTCGACTCGGATGTGCTCGGCAGGCCTCGAAAGATCTGGGGACCCATACTTCGGTTCGACTCGGATGTGCTCGGCAGGCCTTGGAAGATCTGGGGACCCATACTTCGGCTCGACTCGGATGTGCTCGGCAGGCCTCGAAAGATCTGGGGACCCATACTTCGGTTCGACTCGGATGTGCTCGGCAGGCCTTGGAAGATCTGGGGACCCATACTTCGGCTCGACTAGGGATTGCTGGACTACTCGAAGGATCTCAGTGTTTATGCCCACTAACCCTTCAAGCATAGATGTATGTTTATAGTAGCCATATTAATTATATAGGCACAGGGTATGCCAAATAGAATAGCAGTATTTATTATACTATAAAATTTTTTTTTTCATCTGACAGAAAACTTACACATACAATGTACACAGTGTAAATTTATAGCTAACTATAATTTTCGGATTTATTAAGTCAATTTGTTCTTTAAAAAAACTTAATGTAACTGGCAGGAAATTATTTTTAACAGATTATAAATTAAGCGATTTTTTATCATCTTCGGAACTTTCAGTGGCATGTCGGTGTGGCTTCTGCTGCAAGGACTTTGCGTTCAAGCTTACTGCATGGGGAGGACGAAGTTCACGAGTGGCCGAATAGTTAGTTTCGTATTTAACTCATTAGAACTGAAGGTCATGTTTACATCGATGAACAGGAACATAAACTATTCTGTAATAATATATTTAAATAAATTTGAAAAAAACATTTTAATATTTTAACTCTAAATCTTTTCTTCTCCGATTATAAACTGATTTAAAAAAAAACGCTATGACAGAAATTTTATTTTTAATTCAGTTAATCAAAATGATTAACTGAATTAAATTTCTATATGGTGTTAGGGCTTAACAGGTGTACTTTCCTGGAGCTATAATTGATGCTTGCAGACTGAACTTCACCAGTCTGCCCCTAAGAAATCGCCAATCATAATCGCATATGCCTAAAAAAATATTCGCTTGCTTACAACCTGACTAGCGAAAATGTGGGCAAACTATAATTTAAGGTAAAGACCCAACTGGAAAATAAATACGAGTTCTATGATACATAGCTTACCTTTAAATGTAATTAAAATGCAAACAATCATAATTTTACTATACATTTTTTATGAACAAAATATCCTATTCGGAATAGTTTTTTAGTTACCGTGATTGAGGGTATGCGCTAAACCAATGATACGATGGTTATAAGATAATGAATATGTATACATGTATGGTATGCATAATACAAACAATCAAAATTAAATATTGGTATGAGGAAATGTGCAATGATCTATTTTTATGACAGGGTACCTCTGCTCTTGTTGTTTCCTCTTCTCCTGTTACTTCAGGCACCATATCTGATGTATACTTTTCAGGTAGGCCTTGCTTGCTGTCTTACGTTTCCGCCCAACAGTTGTGAATTCTTGTACCTTCTGCTTGGCGGTCCATAAATCAGAATTTAGGGGGGGGGGCAAAGTTCCTGCTGGAACCGACGCTGGCCTCACCAAGCCTCCCCTCCAGGTGGCCGATAACTATTAGAAGTTTATACCTGGAGCACAACTTTCTAACTCTTAAGTTAACCATCCCAAGCAAACACCACCAGGAACTTTGCAATTTTCTGACCCACCATACGGTGTCTGAAATGAAGTTAAAATCACAAAAACTACATTTTACACACATGCCTACCACATTCCGCGCATTTCCTTTTTTTTTGCGTTTAAAATACTAAGCATGGTGGTATTCCCACTAACAGCTTTACGCGGACCAGTGCGCTCGAGTGTGGTATGGGACTTAAATTCGGACGATGACTGTTAACCAGTATCCTTCCCCTCCTCCTCGTCACACAGTCGCAAAGGGCAATACATGTATCCCACATTGCAGCCAATCGGTACCGTCGCATTCAAAGTTGTCGGTAGGAAAAAGCCATGTCTGGTATCCAGAAAGGTGAGAAGAGTTTCCCAGAGTTGCACAGCTGTGGCGCCAAGTGCGAACGTGCTATGGGCCTCGTCGTGATTCTCCACCATGTCCATCACTCACTTCCTCGTCCTTCTTATATTTCATCGTGTTTCGATGCCTCTTTACTCCAGGAGGGGCAGTCTTCGTGGCAGAGAAAGGGAGAGTTTCCCAGGGCAACTGCAGCTGTAACGCCAAGCAGTGTATGCCTGGACCTCGTCGCGATACCAGTCTGGCCAGTTAGGCCCCCATAACGACATCACACATGTTCAAAAACAGTCTCTTGTAGACCTCTGCTAGCGTTACATCCATTCTATGGGAGCTTCACTCCCACCATCATCCTTTTGCATAATCCAGGGCAATCGCTTGGTCGTAATCGTATTTCTGGAAAAATAAGAAATATTTTATCCAGGAAATGTCTCTATCAGGTATGGGGGAAAACCTCCTGTCATATCCGGGTAGATACCGTTCGAGGGGAGGGACTAATACCTGACCACAGTGCACACTGTGAAGTGCTTACTGTTATCAAAAGTATGCCTCCCGTGTGTGCGGAAAGCATCCTTAAAGATCTCTTATGGGCAGAACCTCTCTCCTCTGCACCAGTAGCACTCGGTGAGTAAACTCAGCAGTCCTTCCTTGTTGGTAGACAGACCCCCCTGGGCGACGAGGAGTCTGTCAACGCACTTCATGTGGGGGAAGAGTATTTTATCTCCTCCCCTCCATAGATCGTACTAGGAGAGCAAGGGCAGCCATCAGGATGGTCGGTTCCTCCAGTCTGGAAAGATGTACATTCCATATGATCTCGACATACAACTTCAGAGGATCACCTGGTTTCGCACCTGTGGGCCATGTCTGCACTTCAGCATTAACCATGTTCCTTTCGTCTGGCCATTGCATTGTGGTGATTTTCTTAGAGGCGGGCGCCGATTGGTCCCTCCTTACAAATTCCTTATGAAGGAGAACTTCTCTTTCCATCAATTTTTCCCCAACCTTTTCCGTTTCTTTCTCTGCTCCCTCCACAGGAATTTCCTGCAGGTCACCCGCTTTCCTGTTCTTTCTCTGCTTATGACACAGACTGCTCGTCTTCTCTGGTCTCGCATTAATTTACACATATTTCGTCACATGAGCGAATACTTCTCTGATGAAAAAGACTGGAGTCCAGAAACACGGCCACCCATCATTTGGTGACCCTGCCTCCTCCGGTCCATCTTCATCCTTCTCCAGGCCTATGACCCTTGTAATATACTTGGAAACTGGTACTTGTGCCTATTTCACAATTGGTGTTACAATAGGTGTTGGTGTGGGAAGGCGAGTTTCCTCACTCACATCCAAGATTACTACTGCTCGATAAATGTGTTCGCCCATCATGGTTACTAGGGTTATCCAGACTGTCTATGTCCTCATTAAATTCTCTGCTCAGACTGTGACCCAGCCACCAGCCAGATGTTGAATTCCTAATTCCTTTTTCACACCTCAGTGAGATACCTGAAAACCTCAGGTGCCATTGTCTTATCTACCATCAGGTTTCGGAGGTCTATAGGTCTATGCTTTCTTTCAAATTCTGTCCAAAGATCCTCAATCTGCGGACACTCATTCAGTATGTATGTGGAGGTATCAGGTACCCCACACAACACAGTCAGGGTGATTAACCAATCCCAGGGAGAACAACTTCGCCTTAAAATTGCCATAACCAGACAAGAACTGCGCAGAGTAATGGCCTATATCAAGCCACCCCATGCGCAGCCTTGCCCCTACATCTGGAAAGATATCATGGGTAATCCTCCTCTACTCCAAGTTCTCCCACCAAACTTGCCAGGCTCTTATCGTTCTTTATTTTATTGCCTTCACATCTTCTGGGGAAGTTGCTACCACATGTTTTCTCCTAATTATTTCACCTCTCTCCTTTAACAGGAGGTCTAGTGGGATTTCTCCATACAGTACCTATAAGGCATAGTTTAACTTGGTGATCCCAGCAGCGCTGCTCTTGTGCGCTTATTAATCTCTGTTTCACATGGACCTTTTCAGCCTCCGGAAACCATACGCCACAAGCGTATGTTACCACTACCAAAAATATGCTTTTATACGTAAGCTTCAATGTTCGGTAGCCAAGACTCCAGTTCGCAGGATCTACAGCACTCAACTTGTGGTACATCACCATGACCTTATTTGGCGCATAGTGAATGTGACCATTTCGTGCCTTGCGTTTTCCTCCAAGGACTGCAAAATATGTCCATCACATTCAATGGCATCTTTCCTGCCATCAAACGGTAGACTAGGTACCATGGGTCTTTGTTTCCCCTATCAATAACAATCTCTCTCCAAGCTTGTTTTCTTTCTCAGCCTTCGTTGATAGTCCCTCCTCGTGGCATTGTACCACTCAACTGCACTTTGCCTGTCACCGGGTCTATATATTCTCTTGATGCGTTTTCTCAAGTTCTTTACTGTTTTACATAGCCCTTCAAGCTCATCATCCCACCAGGGATGATGGGGTACTTTTCTGGAGACTCGAGGAATTGCTTCCTCGCAGTAATCCATTATTACCATTACCATATTTTTCTCTCTCTTCTATAGAAATTGTCTCACAGTTCTATTTATCGTCAGTTATGCTCCTGAGTAGCACTCTGTCAAATAGGGGTCAATCAGCTCTGGGTGTCAGATTTCTTGGTCATGTTGCTCTACTTCCCTTACCATTTTCCATCCGGATGGTGAACAGGCTCATCTTAAGATCACTGGTGACTTCGTCAGGCACTCTCAAGTCCCCAATACGGCCAATCGCACACGCCGTCGCTACGGTTATGTCTATATAAGATTCCGCATCATGGGCAGGCGACAAATAAGTCGCCTCATGACCAGGTGTATTTCCAACGTGCAGATTTCTCGCCCTGAAGTATCTGTTTACCTCCTTTCCTCGGTCGTCCGTCACTGGGGAGTTCCATATCTCTGATTTTGCATTGATGTCCGTGCCAAATATTATGCTCTTTTCTTTCGCTTTGTCTAGTATCATATTCCTTTGGTAGAGATATAGTTCGAGCGGGTCTTGGGGTTGGAAGTAAGATTATACAATCATCATACTCCCTTCTGCCATTTCCACCTTTACACGCACATGGTACGTATTCGAAAGAGCCTCTAGCGGTAGGTAGTTTTTCTCTGGGTTACATATCCACATTTCCGCCATTGCCTTTTCCCCATATAAGGCGAAACGATCTTGGAGACTTGATATTTTCCCATAGAGCAGGTAGGGTTTCTGCATCAATACCATATCCAGGTGTTGCTCCATCACTGCTCCGTGCAGCTCCATTGTTAGAATTTCACCTATCTGCAGGTTTATTTGCCCCATCCGTAGCGGCGCATGCCGACTAGTCATACTGGGTCCTTTCAAGTTCCAGTGCCAACAATTTCTGATGGACTGGACAGTCCGGCGACCCAACCTTGTGGTTCACCTCTTTCCTTTTCTCCTTAACACAGTTAAAACAATTAACTGGTTCACCTTTCTTTGTACATTCACTGTACTTGTGGGCTGTAAGTAGACATCACTCAGACACGTTGGACGGTTATTTAATAAAACGTTTTCTGCTGGAGCTATGCACACAGTTCGGCGGCCTACCCAGGCGGTCACCTTAAGCAGGAATTTCAAAAGTTCTTAGTTAACTATGAACAGCCTATATAAGTAATACATAATATATAACACATGCCAGCTCAGCACGTCACCAGTTTATGAGTTCCAGGAGTAAACGACACTTTTGATATGAATACGTTTTTAAAATCAGACCGACACATGCGGTACCAGGATCGAAAAGGCGATGAACATAAGATTTGCAGTGTGATTCATTTCGACTCTATAACTTCTTAACTAATAACACGATTGAAATAAATGCGGCCTCGTTCGATCAGATATGCAACTACGATGCGAGCATGACGTTGAGTTTGCCCTGCGCATGCGCAAGGCGCGGGTGGGGGCCCGCGTCGACAGATGGCAATTTCGGGTGAAGGCAAAAATTCCGGGCAGCGGGTATTGTGATTCCGATTTGTAGGTGCGCAGATTTTAGTGCCAAAATAAATATCTGCTCTAGATCTGTATATTTAAGCCATAAAAGTCAAGTATCGATTTCGTTACTTTCGTTTCTTTTTCCGGGGGACCACGGCAGTGTAATGGTTAAACTACTCGCCTCCCACTTAGGCGAACCGGGCTCGATTCCCGGCGGCGTCGCTCCCGGATTTTCGCATGTGGGAATTGTGTCGGACGATGCCGCTGATCAGCGGAATTTTCTCGGGGATTTCCCGTTCCCCCGCCCCTTCATTCCGGCGCTGCTCCATACTCACCCCGCTTCACCCTTACCGGCTCTCAAGACCTCGATGTTAAGAGCCGTCCAAATCTCTTCACTCACTCACTCATTTCATCCCCATATCCCAAAGAAAATATTACCAGCTAACAAAGACGCATTGACGTGAAACCTATTGTCACATCCCCGACCAAGCGAAAATAGCCCCCTCTTTTTAAAAAATGGATCTCTCAGAACTATTCTGTTTAGACTCGTCGTCAGCATGCTGTTCACATAAACACATGCTGTTAAATATTGATACGCTTCCTCTGATTTATTTTCGAAGCATTGTTGGTAAGTATGGTAAGTAACGAATTTTCTCAACAAATTATGATAATGTGTTAAAAATTGACAGTGATTTAAAATATTTAACATTATTATTTATTTTTTAATCTTGGTTTTGCAGTCGGAAAGATATGAATTACCTTTAAGAATTTCTGCAATAAGGTGTAAACTGTCACCTTTTCTTTTCACTAAATTGATATATTGCGACATTTACTCATTTCTGCAGCAGAAGTGTTCCTCCACTTTAAATAATAAGCAACTGTGTTGAAAATTTTATACCCTGCTCTGATTGTCTGATGCCCCATTCGACCGCACAATAAATTAAATATAGCAATTTGCTTTGTGTACTATGTCCAGAACTCTGATGCACACTACCTGTTATGCAAAGTTGTGTATGAATAGGATCGAGAAAAAAAATGGCTGTTATTTTCTTGTGCGCACGACCTACGTTCTGTGGTTACTATTATGCTTTCAAATGCGAACCAAGCTTCAGTCGTAATTCTCAAGTTAAGTCATAATTTTTCCAAGCATAAACTCGGCGTAATTCGCGCGCGCCAGGCACGACGAGCGCCGAGCGTCCCCGAACATTGCCGAGCAGCGGGAATGTTATCGCGACCCAGACACAGTTCACTTTCTCCAGCGTCACGGAGCTCGGACGCCTGCCAACAAGAGCGGAACAGGATAATGGCGTCGCCGTCTCTGTTCTTACCGGCGGGACACGAGATCGCCGATAGGCAACACACACACACACACACGCACGAACCAGCACACATGTTCTTGGGACCGCGGTGGCTGAGCGGTTAGACTGCTCGCCTTACACCAAGGCAAGCCGGGCTCAATCCCCCGGGGTGGGTCACTCCCGGATTTTCGCAAGGGGGGATCCCGCCTATCATTCCGACGCTGCTCCGCTCTCGCCTCATTTCATCCTCATCCGCTCTCAAGACCTCAATGTCGAGAGCCGCCCAAATACCTTCACTCAGTCAATAAATACTCTTTTTTTTTTCTCCTCAATTTACAGTGCTGAAAAGGCTATGTCAAAGATTTTCTTGGCATAATTTAGTGTATGCAATTATAACTTTTTTTTTTTCGCTTTATAACTACTTATGAATGAAATAAACAGATGATTACCATGTTATAGTCTCAAGTATAATAGCAATGTGTAAATGGTTTAGTTTAGTTTAATGTGCAACGTTCCATTCTAATCTCATGACCACGATTAGAAGAAAGGCGTAAAAGCGAGAGCAATATCGAACATTGATTAAATTTTAAAATATTATTTTTATAATGATTGTGTCTGTAGATAGTAAATTTGAATCACGTGGTGACAGCCGTCACCTACCTACAAAAAACCTGGAAAATTCTACAGACAATTCCACTATAATCACAGCAAACTGACGCCGTACTCAATAGATTAAGCAGCCATGCTTAGCTTCAGTAATCGTCCTGTTTCCTCCGAATTTGGCAACAGGAGTTCAAGCGGTACCTGTACAACAGGAATCCAGCATAAAATAAAGATACATATACGTATTTTGTCCTGTGTTATTGCCATGTTTACAAAACCACTGCATGAGAATATCGTGTTTAAAAATTTTGTGAAATGGTACGTGGCGCATGAAACTATGTGCTAAAAACCATGTTTATTCTATTCGCGGTTTCTTCAGACATTTGAATCAAACCTTTGTATAACTACCCCATGTATGAAGTATTTGGTTGTCTCCTAAATATGCCGTGTGTTATCATAAAAGTACCTTTTTTTTTTATATAAAATTGAACATTTTTTATATTTTAACCATAAATTACAGTACGTTGCTTATAATTTAAATAAACAAAAAAAAGTGAGATGCCTAGTAAGAAATAGTTCATATGCAGAATATTTTTTAACTGAGTGCGCACGAATACGTTACGTTGTCCATTTCGTGTAATTTTATATATTCGGTCTAGCTTTGTTNGGGGGGGGGGGAAATCGGGCTGTGGTTGAGTCGGGGACACGTCTGTGGGTTTCGCCTGAATATAGCCTACGTCCGGGTTAGCGATCAATGTTCTCTTTGCGATATGGAACTGAAGTGATGGCAAGGAAATGGATACTTGGCTTTTACGGCTTAAGTCGGTAAAGTTGGACAAGAGAAGAGCGCTAGCACATCGGAGTCGCGAGATGTGCCGCCCGGAAATTTCTGCCCAACCCTCAAAATTACCGCCAGTCGTCGCGGGCCCCCACCAGCACCTCGCGTGTGCACGGCGCCACCTCAATGTCATTCTCGCATATTAGTTGTACACCCGATGAAACGAGACCACATTTGTTTCAATCGTGTTATTAGTCACTGTGTTATGGTGTGGGAATGGGTCGTCCAGAAAACTTTACATCATCGTTTCGGCTGTAGTACACCCATGAGTCGGCCTGATTTTAAAGGGCCTTCCTAGTTGCCGTACGAGTCTCATTGTAAGCAGTTGTATCTTATCTAATTAAAAAAAAAAATTATGGAATATTTTTATGTAAATTTTTATTTTCAGGACAGAAATGATAGCCGATGTGTTATTGTTAGTTTATAAATTGGGTTATTCAAACATAAATGTAGGCGTTTACACATGTCAAAGTTAGCAAAAAATCTCTGAACAGGGGTCCTCGTGTTTACGGTATCTATTCTTCTGTATAACAGTGTTTTAAACTATGGCGAAAATGCTGTATCTCTTCTGACCAGATTGCTGTATTAATGGCCTACAGACACCGCTTAACATTTTGAGGGAACAGAACACAAGCGAAGTTGGTTCATGCTATTTCCCATCGCCGTCACAAATGCTTCCTTGCGGTTGGACGTGACCTTGAGAAGTTTAATTTTTTTTTTTGCTATGGAGGCTTTTGAAAGACGTATTCACGAAAAATAACTCCTAGAGGACATGCGCGGCAGCATACACGCTATGTTTTACGTAACCCGTATTGGTGTGTGCAGGGAGGTGACACTATATACGTAGGTCCTTCCGAGTCACTGTTTTCACAGGTCACAGCCGAGTTTGCCAACACTGACAATACGATGTAAATTTATTCATGCTTAAAAATTATAAACTTAGGAATAACCGAAACTACCTTTTCTCAGTTTATAAGTACGGGGTGGTTGGAAACATAATAAACATAGTACATTATACAACAACAATTTCGTAACTTACCTCAATAGTTGAATAGTTGCTGCCCGGTCACGCTTGATGTTTTGTGACTTGCCTGTTGCCGTGTTTAGCGAGACAAGGAGGGTGATTTACGATTTGGTTTGTTAGAAGGACGTTTGAAAATCAAAGCTGTTTGGACAAAGTGAGGAGTCGCGAGTCTCCAATGCCTAAAAGTAGATTGTATTAATGTCAACCCCCGAAATAATGTATATCAGTTTCCAGCTGGGTGAACAGTAGGAAAAAAAACTGAAATCATAAGTTGTCACCTAGACAAACTTAACCGTGACGAAGACGGGTTTTCTAGATTGTCTCATCAGGATAGCCAATACCTGAATTCATAGCTTTTCGTCGTACTGATGTGCTTCGACTGGATTGTAAAAGGCTTGTTGACGTCCCGCGGTTGGCCATGGTGGTAGGCGAGCAGGCTACGCATTGGCTCCCAGGGGAGAGGGGGGGGGTGGAGAGGATACCTCCGACGCGGATGCTAGCCGGTGCGAGGTACTCGGCACGGTGTAGTCCGGTTCGACGGCGAGTCCGGTGGAGGTGTTCCGGGTGGAATGCAGACACGCGAGACGATTCCCAAGAAGTGCCGCTCGGACCCGGCGCATGACGCCCGCTGACCCACTTCCGCTTCTGAGAAAACACAAGTCACCCTCGCCTGCGCCTTCCGCCGCAGGCGACTGGCCGGATGGATCAGGTTCTTCCAACGTCGGGCAGAGGTCCATACTGGGCCCTCCTTCCAGCGAGCATAAGTATGCAGAGATCTTCCTTTTTCACGAAGGCGTCCTCAAATAAAAAAAAGGAAGCCTCAATTACAATGCAAGAGCCTCCCTTAAGCGTAGCTTGTCGAAGGCGACCTTTAATTTAAGGAAAAGAAGTGGTGAGAAATAAGGCTGCCCAATACGTGACTTTTAGCTTCCTTAAGCAAGACGGCGGGCTAACCTTCGAAAATAACACCTGCTTAATAAGTTGTAATGTTCAATTAAAGAGCAATTGTGACATACGGTACTTGTAAATGATGAATATTTATTGTAATTACCGCGTAGGAATTATTTCACTTAGCATTTTTAGCCTCTGAAAAACGAATGTGGTAATCTCATTTATGTTCAGTGTAATGTATATGTGTACCTCTAGGCAAACTGTGTTGCGTAGTGGTGATGATGATGGACTTCGAAGTGCCGGGGTTATTTGACGATGATCGTTTGGATTTACTTCAGCGTGTCGAGAATCGTCAACGTAATGAACGTCCTCGTCGGTATTTGCACGATGGTCAAAATCCGTGCGAATGCTTTTCGGACGTAGAATTTGTGGAACGTTTTCGTTTCACGAAACACACTGTAATGGACACTATTGTGCTACTTGTTGCCGCCGATAACTGAGATAGAAGAGGATTGCCAGTGCCACAAGTCCTGAAAGTTGTTGTAATCGCCCTGCGATTTTATGGCAGCAATAGTTTCCAGGTGGGTACAGTTTTATTTGGTTTTCGTATGCATTTGTAATGAAAACGGAGTGCATTAACCTCAAAATTATCCCGTAGTTAGGAAAATAGTGTGTATTTATTTAATTATCATCACATAAATCTCAATACATATGGAGTGTGACTTGTCAAATATAAATACAAGAATACAAATAAACTGTCAGTTGTCAAAAATACAGACTGTACTATTGTAATATAATACGGAAGCAAATAGGACAATAATCTGTAAGATGTTAATAGTTTCCATACAAAAAAAAATAGCAATCTGTCATTTGACAATATATGGAATACAAGATCTCAATTATCAAAATACGAAGAATATGAATTACAGTACCCATTACAATATAATTACATGAATAGACACATACGACATTAATCTGTCAGATATTAATAATTACCATACACAAATAAACAGCAATCTATCAGTTGCCAATATATAGAATACTACGTTCATCCATGTGTAAGTTACCGAAATATGAAATTGAAATATGAATAATAGGAAATACAGTTTCCATTACAATACAAATACATGAACAGAAAACAAAACATGCTATTAGTTGTCCATCATTGTTTTTGTCACTTAAATATTCATCTACTGTATAATATGCTTTCATCAACAGATATGTTTTAAATTCCATTTTAAATTTTCCAGCATCATTAACATGTTTTACATTTGCAGGTAGCTTAAAATAAATATTACGTTTTGTGTATGCCTTTTAACAAAGTTACAATTGAAATTATTTTCGTGCCATGTTCCGTGTGTCTGCTAGTTAGTTAAGTCGGTAATAACATAATGAGGTTAATTGTACATTATAGTTGCACATGTTTCAGCTGGTATGTAATGAAGCATTGCAGACACCAAATAGAACATGTCCATTGCCAGCGAGGCATGGGTTTATGACATATCGGATGTGAATAGGTTAAATCAAATTGTATGCCAAATGTTCTTTTGGTTGCAAAATGTTTGCGGTGACCTATGACATGCCAATCAGGCAACGGTGAGAAGGATTGCAAACGTAAATAAATATGAACTGATATAAAATTTAAGTTGTATATTTAGTTCCACAAGCAGATGTAAAGCAAACCTGTAATTTAGAATGCATGTTGCATATTTAGCACCACAGGCAGAGTATAAGTGCCCTGTGATTTAGAATAATAATTTGTTCCTGGACTTTGAGGGCACTGTAATATTATTAGTGATACGTTAATGCAGCCAACATATCATGAAAGTTACAGATGTTTGTTTAATAAGTATTATGCTTAGCAATATATTTGTAGATGCTTGTGTCTCTGTATAGAAACTTGTTGTTAGGTTAGTGTAGCGTCATAGGAAACAGTGTATGAGGTTCAGGAAGGGCGTGGAAGAGGAGTTTGGTCGGGTAGAGGAGAGGTGAGAGAACCCCAACCGGGCGGTAGCCTAATTCCAGTTTTTTGTTGGTTATAATTATTACGTGATGGTTTGTTCATTTTGTATCAAGTGGTGGTGCTTGTGGTAGGTGGTGTATCGACCCCAAGCGCAAATCAGTTGCCGTCAAAATGAATTGTTGGGAGTGAGATTGGTATTGTAGTTTGTTCATAAAAGTATAATAGGTTGCAGACCCAGCACTTAAAGATACTATGCAAGGAATGCAAACCAGCTGAGCCATGCAACCGAAAAGTACCCACTAGGTTATCCATGCACAAGTACCTATTAGATTAGATGCATAAAAATACTGGTTCGCGCAACATGACGTTCAGTTTGGTCACATCAGAACACTGTAAATGATGTGGACAGTGTCATTACTTGCAAATAACCCTATACAATGTAAATAGTAAATTACACCTGAGTCCATCTTCTCGTGTTTACACATCTGTCATATTATGTCTGTGACCACAGTAGTGACGTGTGGTGCTTATCAGTACATACGTCCCAACATGTCTGACATGCAATCTTAAAATAAGCTTGTGTGGTAATCAGTAATATCTGCAATAAGGTATCTAGTATTTCTCGCAGGTAGTTGAGTTGAATTGTGTAAATAAAGCAGAGGCATTTCTTACACATATTGACTTTTGTAAGAGGTAGTATCTTCTGAACTGGCTGGGCACCTCTTGCAGTTTGTGCATTTTCCTGGACAGCCACAAATTCAGGAACATTACAGGCTGTTCTATGTGAATGGTGGGTTTCCTGGTGTAAGTGGGTGCATTGATTGCACTTACATTAGCACTAGGAGCCCAGGTGGCCAGTTTGCAGAGCTGTATAGTAATAGGAAAGGATATATGTCGCTCAATGTCCAGGTATGCTTGCTGGGATGTGCACCACATGATTGTTTATTGTTTATTCGATACAAAACTTTTAACACCATACAATTTATTTTAAATATACCAATACTAAAATGTTTTTATCTGCCAGCATTCATCGTTGTTAATATGTTCGGCGACATTGTTAAATTAAAATTGCTGGTTGTCTCAGGCCCTAACCTACAGACCCTGGACATTGTGACTGGGTGGCTCGGCAGTACTCACGACTCGAGGATTTTCAATAACAGCAGGGTGCTGACCCGTTTTGAAAATCGCTCTCTGCCAGGAATAATGCTGGGATACAATGGCTACCCTCAACTGCCATTTCTCTTCACTCCATTACTGGTCCCAACAACAGCTGCAGAAAACAGGTATAACGCAGCACATAAGAGGACCAGGAACACAGTGGAAAGGCTGTTCGGTGTATGGAAACGAAGGTTTGCATGCTTGGGCCATCGACTACGGACAAGCCTCCATACAACCAGCAGGGTCATCGCTGCATGTTCTGTGTTGCACAACATTGCAGTTGCTCAACATTGCAGTTGTTCATGGTGAACCACTACCACCTCCTCCAGCTGACGAGGATAATTTCATGCCTCCCGTTCCTGCTGTGGAGGATGCTGCAAGGCGGAATAATCGTGGAGCTGAAGTCAGGGCTACGTTCATTCCGCGAAACTTTAATTGAGAACCACTATCCTTACAACAATACATCTCTCCAGAGGTTTACGCTCATTTTCTCACGTAAGCAAAAGATGCTGTATTGTAAACATAACTTGTGAAGTAGTTTTTATGATACAAACATTGTGTGCATACTTGTGACATGGTAATAGGCCTCCTGCGGAACTCGCCATGTAGAATAAAGAGTAGCGCTTTGGGTGCTGTACCTCCAGATGTTTACCACCAGTGGAAGATCTCTAAAGTTATATGGAAACTGGCACAGAATGGATAACCACAATCAGGGAAGTCCTTTCTTGTTTCTGTTTAAGCTATTAAATGTGCATGACAGCAAATTAACAAGCTGTTAGAATTCTATACACACAATAAACTGTCAACATTTACACTTTATTACATGTTACATAGCCAATATTGTTATAATAAAAGTAAATGCGTCAAGCTGGTGTGACATACCATGAAATGTTACAGTACAAATAATTGTTCTTATTTATTTCTTATTCGTCAATATGATACATTTTTATAACAACATATCAACAAGTAAAGCATTTTAAATACATAATGAGTATATCATACACATATGTGTTTAAAATACATAACAACAATACAAACAGAGTATAATGCATGTAATATATTAATAGCCTACCATTCACTTATAGAATATGTATAACATACCATTTAGGTGTGATATATATGCTTCAAAACACTGTCATATAGTATCCTCATGTACAATGCAAAGTAGCCACTTGAATTGTCCTGAAATATTTCATGAACATTATTATATAATTTATCCAGAAAACATTTGAAGGATAGCCTTTCAAAACTATTGATCATAGTTGTTGCATTAATTTGTTGTGGTAGTTTATTGAAGAACTTTATTTTAGGATAATCTATGTATATGTTTTCAAAGAACTGTTTTAGTATCGTATATCATGTAAAAATAATAATCTTGTTATGTATGGTACATATGAAGATTGAGCGACATTGGCTAATAATACCACACATTATGATATGTTGACATTAGGCACAGCGCATACAGTTCTATTTCGATCAAATGTATAATTTACTAATGCAATGTAGTTGTTTAGAAATAAATAGTATTTTTAATTTGTAGACTTCATAAGATTGCTTTTGTATTACTGTATATACATTTACCATGTAAAATAAAAACGTTTTATATCCATTTCGGTTGTTTCATTGATGTAAATAGAATCTTTCCGATTTACTTTCTTATAAACCAGACTTTCATTAAAACGGACAACCTTCAGCTTGTAATAATAGGGGTTTATATATATGTACATATAGCACTGGAATACATGCATTACAAAAGTTTGAAATAGCTGTTTACATCTGTGCTTAAAGGTAGTTGTTTGAAAGCGGTGTGTTCAAGAATCCTATATGTTATCTTTGCAGGTTACTGAAGAAGGTGCAGTGTGTCACCGCTAGTCTCAGGTATTGTTTGTAATACACATGAACTGTTACACGACAGAACATTGTACAACAGCCATAGCACTTAAAAACCATACAAAGAGGTTAAAGATAATCACTCTCCTTTATATTATTATAGACCACATCCACATATGCTAGGGTAATATAAAACTGTGATAATGTAACCACCTTACCTCAGCGCTGACAACCATTCGTGCAGTAAATAAAACTAGGTTATATTTTGAAATGGTTGTGTGTTACTATTTTGTATTTTTATATTATTATTCCATATTGTAAAGGCTCACTTTGACGCTACTCCCCACGTTGGGAAGTCAATTAACACATTAAAGGTGCTCCTCACCTGTGGTACCCAGATGGTTCGTAGCGTCTTTGGTTAATGTTCAGTGGCACAGACTATAGGGTGCCTGGGATTTGAGGGTAAATCACACAATGACTTCATCACGACTTCTTAGTTTGGAACAGGTTTATTTAACGGGACTTTAATTATACATTCCCAGCACTGTTGCGGGACTTTATACATACTTACTGCCGAGGATTTGCTCATACATTAACGCCCTGCGAGTTCAAGGCCTGAAGGGCTGGTTACAATGTTCTGGTTACGTTTCTGATGCTGTAGGGGCATTAGGTGTCAGGACAGGTCCCTGAGTGACGACGGGGTTACTTACGAACTGATGTACTGATGTACTGTTGTGGCCCTGCGTCTCGCGTCTCGCATCCCGATTTGGCTGACCCCTTAATGTCGCGACTTACTATCTGCGCATCCCGGGGTGGCGATACCGAACTTCCGCGCCACTTGCTGCTCGTTACTTCAACTGACGGACGTGGCTGACCTATCTCTGCGCGGTACTGACGAACTGATGTACTAATGTACTGTTGTGGCCGGGGGTCCGATGTCCCCCGGCCGCTCTCGGCGCGGCTGACTTCTCTGTGTCTGGTAATAAAACTGACGTACTGATGACGAACTGTCTCGAACTAACCTCTCTGTGCGGTAATCTTCAACTGCTTCCCACCCTCCCCGCAAAGAGGCTTATATCCTTTCTAGCTACCCTCCCTAATTTCCTGCACATGTCGCCTTTTTGGGACGAGGGGGCGGTG
>NQII01002809.1:277500-313486 GCA_002778355.1 Clitarchus hookeri
GGGGGGGGGGTGGCACCCTTTCCAAGCTTGTCAGCTGTTTCTCGGTGCGTGTTTTCTGACTTCAGGCAAACTACGCCTGCCTATCTCGTGAATCTTGGTGCTTACAAATTTTAATTGGCTTGCTAGAGGGAGGAGAGGAGGTGGGTGGGATGACTGTGCTTCACTACACGTGTAAGGGCCTGCACGCGCTCTACCTCGGATTGACCTTTCTCTGNTGACATGTGTCTCTCTACACTGGTTTAAGCTGGAGGGGGGGGGGGGTTGGTTGGTGACAGCGCCGCTCTAATTTCCTATTTTGTCATGTGTCAACTTTATAGAGATAGGATTTGTTTTGTGTTATTGTAATTTAATTATTTCTCGGTAATTATGCAGAATAGGGGCTTTTCTGAAGGAAACGTCTTAGAACTACAAAAGTAACAATCCTCGGTTAGGTCAAAACCCAACAATCATAGGCTAGATTAAAACCCTACAATCCTATGTTGGATTAAAAATATAAAATAGTGATTCACTCATTGTTGGGTTAGGTAAAGTTAGGTTATGTGGGCACATATTACGAAATTCGTACTTGCGGTTTGTAAGGGTAATACGTTAATGCCCCTAGTAAATTTGTATTCTGTGTAATTAGTGGAAATATACCATTTTCTATGATTTTTTCTTTTATTTTTAGAAAAGCCCCTATTCTAAATAATGACCAAAAGCTTTAAGTTCTTTTTGATTTCCTTATAATAATGTATCATATTTTACTTCATGGACGAATAGGAAATAACTGAAATGAACAATTTATACTGTAACATTTTATGTCACTTCAGCTTGACATAGTAAATTGTATAACAGTATTGGCAACGTTACATGCAACCAAGTGAAAATATTGTAAGTTGTGAATTGTAAAATGAAATTGAAGAAAAACACTTCCTAAAAATTCAAGTGAAATAACATAACACAACACAGTTTGTAAATAGCAGGCATATGGGTACTCTTCTTTTCAATTGTGTACCATCATCGATTACCCACATAAATAATACAGCAGCCTTGAAAAATATATTGAAATATAACTTTCAGGAACTGTTTGTGTAACACAAAAAAGGATGCATAACTTCAATAGGGTATATATGTATTTTTATTGGTGTAGCATAGCCTATTAAAATGTGTCTATTCATCTTTTTTATTTTAAATAGGTTACACGAATATGTTATGTTGAGGAAAATGTAGACAGATTTTGTCAAAGCGTGTGCGTAAATGTACTTAATACTAAATAAAAGACTATGCATGTATATTTTGGGATTAAAAATCATTTATGTTGCATTGAATTAGGGTTACAATTGGTGACACACGCTTGTTTTAGTAATTTTTTTAATTTATTGGATTATTTTGTTGGAAACTATTGCATTTTATGTGTGTATGGTTTGATTTATCATTAACTATGTTATGTGTGTATAGTGTACTGTATTAACCTGCTCCATGTCACCTGAGCTGTGATGGCTCATATGGGATATATATAATTATAAAGTAAAATAAATATATATGTATAGCATACAACGTGCTTGTTAATTTGCTGTCATGCACATTTAATAGCTCAAAAAGAAACAAGAAAGCACTTACCTGATTGTGGTTATCCATTCTGTGCCAGTTTCCACATCACTTTAGAGATCTACCACTGGTGGTAAACATCTGGAGGTACAGCACCCAAAGCGCTACTCTTTATTCTACATGGCGAGTTCCCCAGGAGGCTTATTACCATGTCACAAGTATGCACACAATGTTGTATCATAAAAACTACTTCACAAGTTGTTTTTACAATACAGCATAATTTGCTTCAGTGAGGAGCTTCTTGCGCAGCTCGTGCAGTTTCTCAGCATGTCGCATCTGCTGCACGTGAAGCTCTTCCCTGCGCTCTTATGCTCGCAATTCGCATCGAACTGCCCGTTCCTCACGTCGCACTGCCCGTTCCTCACGTCGCACTGCCTGTTCCTCACGTCGCACAGCCTGTTCTTCACGTCGCAATGCCAGTTCCTCACGTCGCACTGCCCGTTCCTCACATCGCACTGCCCGTTCCTCACATCGCAATGCCCGTTCCTCAAGTCGCAATGCCCGTTCCTCACGTCGCATAGCCCGTTCCTCATGTCGCACTGCCCGTTCCTCACATCGCAATGCCTGTTCCTCACGTCGCACTACCCGTTCCTCATGTCGCACTGCCTGTTCCTCACGTCGCACTGCCCGTTCCTCATGTCGCACAGCCTGTTCCTCACGTCGCAATGCTCGTTCCTCACGTCGCACTGCCCGTTCCTCACGTCGCAATGCCCGTTCCTAACGTCGAAAAGCCCATTCCTCAAGTCGCAATGCCCTTTCCTTACATCGCACTGCCTGTTCCTCACGTCGCAATGCCCATTACTCACGTCGTACTGCCCGTTCCTCACATCGCACTGCATGTTCCTCACGTCGCACTGCCCGTTCCTCACATCGCAATGCCCGTTCCTCAAGTCGCATTGCCTGTTCCTCACATCGCACTGCCCGTTCCTCAAGTCGGAATGCCCGTTCCTCACATCACACTGCCTATTCCTCTCGTCGGAATGCCCGTTCCTCAAGTCGGAATGCCCGTTCCTCAAGTCGTATTGCCCGTTCCTCACGTCGCACGCCCGTTCCTCACGTCGCATTGCCCGTTCCTCACGTCGCAATGCTCGTTCCTCAAGTCGCATTGCCCGTTGCTCACGTCGCACTGCCCGTTCCTCACGTCGCAATGCCCGTTCCTGAAGTCGCAATGCCCGTTCCTCACGTCGCATTGCCCGTTCCTCACGTCGCAATGCCCGTTCCTCAAGTCGGAATGCCTGTTCCTCACGTCGCACTGCCCATTCCTCTCGTCGGAATGCCCGTTCCTCAAGTTGGAATGCCCGTTCCTCAAGTCGCATTGCCCGTTCCTCACGTCGCACTGCCCGTTCCTCACGTCGCAATGCCTGTTCCTCAAGTCGGAATGCCCGTTCCTCACATCGCATGGCCCGTTCCTTATGTCGCACTGCCCGTTCCTCACGTCGCACTGCCCGAGTTGCCTCTGTTGGTTCACTGGCAAGACGCTGTTCTTCAGCCTCTGCCTATGCCTTGTTTGCCCTCATTCGAAGCCTATTTTCAGCCTGTTGCATTGCTAGGACTTTTCTTGCACGTCTGTCTGAACGCTCAAGGTTTGAAACCCTACATTCCAACTCCACATCTATGGTTGGTGTACGTCTACAGCTTGGCCTAGTACGCGGACCAGATATAGGTGTTGGTGGAATAATGCTCTGAGAAGCCTCTTCTGGTGCACTCACTACCAGCGATTTGCCAGAAGTAAATGCATCACAATNGGTGGAATAATGCTCTGAGAAGCCTCTTCTGGTGCACTCACTACCAGCGATTTGCCAGAAGTAAATGCATCACAAAAGGCATTAGAGATGCAGCCTTCCTCGCTAGAATGTGGCATAACAGTTTCTACACAAGCTTCACCTTCTGTACAAACTATTGTTTCACAGTCTACCGCATTATCCACGCAATGCCGCACACCGCCCAAAGCTGTTTCCAGCTCTGGATCTATAACAGGATCATTAACCAAAGGTACTCCCCCAGTGGCCATTCGCTGTCTTGTGGCAAGAACGAGGGTTTTCTTCCGCTTGGTTTTCTCATTGTCCCAGCATTTCTTCAGCTGGGCAGTGGTATGCTGCAAATTGTTACAAAACGTACATTATTTGAAAACAGTTATTACATACAATAATTTGGAGGGCAGACAACACGCAATGAATACATAACTCAGTTTCAATGATCACAAAGTGAAACTTACACGGAACTCGCTTAATCATGTTTATAGCGAGTTTTATAACACACATTATACTTTGTCTGTGTACTATTTTCTGTGCTAAATCAATTGTANTGCACTCACTACCAGCGATTTGCCAGAAGTAAATGCATCACAATAGGCATTAGAGATGCAGCCTTCCTCGCTAGAATGTGGCATAACAGTTTCTACACAAGCTTCACCTTCTGTACAAACTATTGTTTCACAGTCTACCGCATTATCCACGCAATGCAGCACACCGCCCAAAGCTGTTTCTAGCTCTGGATCTATAACAGGATCATTAACCAAAGGTACTCCCCCAGTGGCCATTCGCTGTCTTGTGGCAAGAACGAGGGTTTTCTTCCGCTTGGTTTTCTCATTGTCCCAGCATTTCTTCAGCTGGGCAGTGGTATGCTGCAAATTGTTACAAAACGTACATTACTTGAAAACAGTTATTACATACAATAATTTGGAGGGCAGACAACACGCAAACAATACATAACTCAGTTTCAATGATCACAAAGTGAAACTTACACGGAACTCGCTTAATCATGTTTATAGCGAGTTTTATAACACACATTATACTTTGTCTGTGTACTATTTTCTGTGCTAAATCAATTGTAGCCGCAGCATTAGCAAACATATGGCAAGTATGTGATCAATTGGATAGTACGCAAATAATAATAATGTACATTGTAATGTACAATATACATTATAACATTTGAGATGCATCAAAGGTTTCTTAAATGATGAAACGGACTTCTTTCAGTGTGCCTAATTGTATACATACAACTCAAAAGATCCTGTCAAATTACTTTCATTTAATTCATAATTAACATGTCAGCGTTTCAATAATACATATTCGCCCATTATTTCTAGGTTGCTTATGCCAACACACTGAGGTCGTGTTTGACATTCACGTGTATTTCGGCTGTAAAATGTAGCTACAATTTTCTTATTTTCTGATTTTATTGCAAACCATTCGGTTTAAATTACTGGTATAACCTTGCTGGGGTATGAACATGCAAACAGCTGCTATTATCCGTAATAATATATAGAATCATACAATTATGGTTAACAGAACATGAANACACACTGAGGTCGTGTTTGACATTCACGTGTATTTCGGCTGTAAAATGTAGCTACAATTTTCTTATTTTCTGATGTTATTGCAAACCATTCGGTTTAAATTACTGGTATAACCTTGCTGTGGTATGAACATGCAAACAGCTGCTATTATCCGTAATAATATATAGAATCATACAATTATGGTTAACAGAACATGAANGGTATGAACATGCAAACAGCTGCTATTATCCGTAATAATATATAGAATCATACAATTATGGTTAACAGAACATGAAATGTTTCCGTAACACACGTAAGTACAAGCAATGCACTGTTTACCATTTTCTGTAAGGGTTTATATTTATATTACAGATTATACTGCGTATCAAACAAATGAACTCAAATGCAATACTTCCTTACCTTGGTAACGTCAGGATTCGAATTGAACTGGCATTCTATTAGGACCCATGCCTCCTTTTTGGCAGTCAGGTTACTGTAACCAGTTTTCTTATTTTCGATTACGTTCGCATAAAGTACGAACGAGCCCAAATAAAATGCTTCGTTCATTATTTGAAAAACGCTCAAACTTTCCACCTGATGCCATTTTCCAGATTAAAACAATAAATGCGGTACACGTAATATTGCACTTCTTCCTATTGGCTGTTAAATATNTGATGCCATTTTCCAGATTAAAACAATAAATGCGGTACACGTAATATTGCACTTCTTCCTATTGGCTGTTAAATATGACGTTTCCGCGACGTCACTAGAGATCGTGTATCTTCGGTACACGATCGGCCTTCCTCGTGAAAAGGACGAGACAAGCCTTTCCTTCGGTAAGGAAAGGAGCGACCAAGCCTTTTCGCGTCTCTGCGCGATACTTTAAGAAAAGGAGCGTGTCGCGATCCCCACATGCGAAAATCCGGGATTGGCCCGGCCGGAGATGAGCCCCGTCCCGTACAAGTAGAGAGTTGTAACTCAAGAGTATAACGAGAGATCCCTTATCTTATTCATTTGTTTGACGAAGCAAGCCGAAGTTGGTTCTACGGTACTGCCAAGGTTACAACACAAAGTAAACTTACACATTCTCACTTTGTTATGTTGGTGGCAATGTGGGGACATCGCCAGATGTTATTTTAATTTTTTATTTTTAATATTGTGATTGGCTTACGTTTTCTGGCCAATATTATTAATGCTTCATTTATTAAAAGTTATTTCGTACCACAAATTCATTTAAGCAAAAATAAACTGTAACCCTGAAGGTGAAAAAAAACTTTACAGCCAGTTTTATGTGTATATTAATGAAAAGACACGTGACTCGAATAAACAGAAGTGAATGGCGCTGATACAAAGAAGAGTGTGCTACCACCATCAACATTAAAACGTGCAAATCAAACACGTATTTATACCATATATAAAAAGAGAAACTATATGATTGTTTATTGAATATATATGCTATGTAAACATAGTAAATACTTTTTTTTACACGCAATAATTATTTTTAATGCCAAAGGTGTAAGACAGCAGAACCTTGACCGCAGAACCTTGACTTCGGGTATCTTCGGTAAGGATTCGTTTTCTCTATTCGAGTTACGACAGCCTGGTCTGGAATTAAAAAAATCTGGAGCCGGCCAGCAAGGTCCATTCACGGTTACTTATAACATTTCTGAAGTCCTGTTGAAGTTCTACTTTCAGGATATTCCTTCGCTTCATGCAAACAAAGTTTAATCGCGTCTGTAGCATTACACAAAAGGGACAACAAACCACATTCGTGGGCACACAGTGTAATACAGGTTGAGTATAAAAGAATACCTCAAATTTGAAGGTCTATAATATCAAAACCAAACCTCCTACAACATATAAAAAATGCGACAATATTTATGTTTTGAGTATTTCTCTCATCGTTACGAACAGCGACACATTTATAGCATTTAGTACTTTCGACGAGTTTAAAATTTTAGAGTTACAGTAAATTGAATGTTATTTCCGTACGAAAAAAATTTTCCACTGCAACATCAAAACCACGTAAGCCACTCTCTCATAAGAAGAACCGCAAAAACAATCAAGGCTCATGAAAGACGTTAAACTAGAGTTCCCCACCCCAAAAATAAAATAAACCGAACCCTAACTAGTATATTATGAGGTCATAACAAAAAAAAAACAGTTGGAAATGGCAACCAGCTACAGTTGCTTTTGTACTGGATTGAAGTTGTTAGTCTTTCAATGCCTGTTATTGGATTCGTAGTTTGCTTACAAAGATCGTTTTCTTCACCTGCAGAACAGCTGTGGCGGAGGGATACATTGTGGCTGCACTTCTTTTCGAGAANTGATGCCATTTTCCAGATTAAAACAATAAATGCGGTACACGTAATATTGCACTTCTTCCTATTGGCTGTTAAATACGACGTTTCCGCGACGTCACTAGAGATCGTGTATCTTCGGCACACGATCGGCCTTCCTCGTGAAAAGGACGAGACAAGCCTTTCCTTCGGTAAGGAAAGGAGCGACCAAGCCTTTTCGCGTCTCTGCGCGATACTTTAAGAAAAGGAGCGTGTCGCGATCCCCACATGCGAAAATCCGGGATTGGCCCGGCCGGAGATGAGCCCCGTCCCGTACAAGTAGAGAGTTGTAACTCAAGAGTATAACGAGAGATCCCTTATCTTATTCATTTGTTTGACGAAGCAAGCCGAAGTTGGTTCTACGGTACTGCCAAGGTTACAACACAAAGTAAACTTACACATTCTCACTTTGTTATGTTGGTGGCAATGTGGGGACATCGCCAGATGTTATTTTAATTTTCTATTTTTAATATTGTGATTGGCCTACGTTTTCTGGCCAATATTATTAATGCTTCATTTATTAAAAGTTATTTCGTACCACAAATTCATTTAAGCAAAAATAAACTGTAACCCTGAAGGTGAAAAAAAACTTTACAGCCAGTTTTATGTGTATATTAATGAAAAGACACGTGACTCGAATAAACAGAAGTGTATGGCGCTTATACAAAGAAGAGTGTGCTACCACCATCAACATTAAAACGTGCAAATCAAACACGTATTTATACCATATATAAAAAGAGAAACTATATGATTGTTTATTGAATATATATGCTATGTAAACATAGTAAATACTTTTTTTTATACGCAATAATAATTTTTAATGCCAAAGGTGTAAGACCGCAGAACCTTGACCGCAGAACCTTGACTTCGGGTATCTTCGGTAAGGATTCGTTTTCTCTATTCGAGTTACGACAGCCTGGTCTGGAATTAAAAAAATCTGGAGCCGGCCAGCAAGGTCCATTCACGGTTACTTATAACATTTCTGAAGTCCTGTTGAAGTTCTACTTCCAGGATATTCCTTCGCTTCATGCAAACAAAGTTTAATCGCGTCTGTAGCACTACACAAAAGGGACAACAAACCACATTCGCGGGCACACAGTGTAATACAGGTTGAGTATAAAAGAATACCCCAAATTTGAAGGTCTATAATATCAAAACCAAACCTCCTACAACATATAAAAAACGCGACAATATTTATGTGTTGAGTATTTCTCGCATCGTTACGAACAGCGACACATTTATAGCATTTAGTACTTTCGACGAGTTTAAAATTTTAGAGTTACAGTAAATTGAATGTTATTTCCGTACGAAAAAAATTTTCCACTGCAACATCAAAACCACGTAAGCCACTCTCTCATAAGAAGAACCGCAAAAACAATCAAGGCTCATGAAAGACGTTAAACTAGAGTTCCCCACCCCAACAATAAAATAAACCGAACCCTAACTAGTATATTATGAGGTCATAACAAAAAAAAACAGTTGGAAATGGCAACCAGCTACAGTTGCTTTTGTACTGGATTGAAGTTGTTAGTCTTTCAATGCCTGTTATTGGGTTCGTAGTTTGTTTACAAAGATCGTTTTCTTCACCTGCAGAACAGCTGTGGCGGAGGGATACATTGTGGCTGCACTTCTTTTCGAGAANTTACAAAGATCGTTTTCTTCACCTGCAGAACAGCTGTGGCGGAGGGATACATTGTGGCTGCACTTCTTTTCGAGAACTTTCAAAATTTACTGAAGTTATATGAAACGGAGAATATGTGGGCCACTTTGCATAGAGGAATTTGTTGGTTGGTTGCTATGGTAACACAAGACGTATGTGTAAGATATGATAAAGCCGTTTCGTGATTGGCGCTATATTTAAAGGCGTCGTTTAAGTATGCAGTTTTTAAGGCTTTTAGCCATCTTAGTTTTCCCGTCAGGCAGGCGATGACCNTTTAAAGGCGTCGTTTAAGTATGCAGTTTTTAAGGCTTTTAGCCATCTTAGTTTTCCCGTCAGGCAGGCGATGACCTAGTGGGTCGTCGGCCTGAGAGATATTTAATTTTTGTTGGTTAATTGGTCGAGTCCCGTACAGGAAAGCAGACTGCCGATAGGGCGAAGGNCCTGAGAGATATTTAATTTTTGTTGGTTAATTGGTCGAGTCCCGTACAGGAAAGCAGACTGCCGATAGGGCGAAGACGCGCGGCATCTGAAGAGGAATATAAGTGTGCGCGCTAATTACGCGGATTATTTCTAAAGCCTAGTTTGATCTACCGCAATTGCGTGTGCTACGGCAAAGACTAAGTGACGTACCTAGGGCTCGAAATCCTAGTGAGGGAAGACTAAGGTCCACGACCAGCGGAACTAGCTACAGAAGATCTCAATAGTTGCTGCAGTAATCAAGATTAATTTTAAGCTAAATATGCTGAATTTTCGACACAGACTACGTCCGTAAATAATTAATGATTTTTGAGGAATTAATCTGGCTTACGTTACGCCACCTGGGATGATCATTTTTGTTAAAGTTGCTCTGCCTATATGCCTACGGAGCCTCCCTGAACTTAGGTCTCGTGTTCTCCCAACTGAGTTGGTGTGAGCAAATTATTTATCAATTTAATGTGCATATTTTGAAATTTTTTAAAGAAACTGAAGAGACGTAATTAAGTTTCGAAATGCACATAAGATATACGTACGAGAGGGCTACACTCGTAGATGCGGCCACACAAAGTAAAATAAATTTTGGAAGAAAAAAAAAATCTATTACATAATAATTTAGTATTTGCACATATATTCCTTTAACTCGTGATGTTTCAATCAAAATATTTATTTTTCAGTTAAATCAAATTTATTTCCACTCAAGTGTCTGTGTGCATTCTGTTGATCAGTAGCTAGTGGTAGTTTTGATTTGTGTCTTCCTAGTGTCCGTTGTATGTTGTTGGTAGCCCTGCGGAGATTGACTGCTACAAGTACTCCTGAGCTGCAGGTATCTTTGGCAAGACACGTATTGTGGTGAGATCAACCTGCGGTGTCCTCGTGCACGTTGATTACTTCACGCGTTTCCTGCGTGGTCCCCTTCTTGTGCGTCGACCAGTGCATGTTAATTGAGGGGGGTGTAAGGGGTAAACTCGCATGATATAGTACGACACGAACACCATCTCAGACAGGCATGACTGGACCACGATCTCACAAGGGCAGTACTAGAGACACGTCTATTCTTTCAGCAAGGAAAGCTGAGGCCCTCATCGGCCGATTTAGTTCACAGAAATATCATGCGCAGCATGTCTAGTTTTGCCTTTCCTTACATCGCGTTAATAATGAAACGTAAAAAACCTGGGGCCAATAGGCAGCTCTATCTCTCTCTCTCTCTCTTTCTATGTATATATACATCCCCTCTCCCTTCTAAGAAATATCTCAGCTATTACACACTCAGGGATGCAGTCATGGCCACAAACCTGGCCATGGCTGGTTTATCCCTCTTTGCCGCGATNCCCCTTCTTAGAAATAGCTCAGCTATTACACACTCAGGGATGCAGTCATTGCCACAAACCTGGCCATTGCTGGTTTATCCCTCTTTGCCGCGATGCACGCCTCCTTCCCCCCCCGACAACACTTAACACTTAGTAATAGGGTAGTTAGTAAAAAAAAAAAAAGTGCAGCACGCCCTTCCATCTAAACGCTATATGCAATGTAGCGCCGCGTAAAACACGTTTTAAGAACTCTTTATTTTTCCGGCTACTGTTTTAAATTGCACAACAGTGTCTGGTTGTGTTACTGCAGCGATAAGGGGAATATAAAACATTACGTAGTGTTTCTTCACAAAACAAGATAATGGCGGCGTATATTACGAAGAAAACATGTGTACGCGAAAACCAATTATTTTCCTTGTCGCTTGGACAAAGGAAAGCTTCACAAATCATAATGCGCAGAATGAATTAGTAATAATTTGATGTTCAGACGATGTAGTTGTTGGTAAAGCTTTACTATACGTTGTTCACGTTGAAGAAAGCTCTTTTGGAATCAACTTTTGATTTTAAAAAATCACTGCCCGTCACTGCATACATTCTAACTTCAATGTCTTCAATAGTTACCGAAAGTTTGCAGCAAATTACGAGAAGTAGTTCCACGCCTTAATGACTTGTTAGTCGTAATGTGAAAAAAAAAATGTATGCTACTTGTAAATCAGCTTCTTTCCATTTTTTGCAGATAAGAATAAAATTGGCATTATAACAACACGTTTATGATTTTAATTAGTTTGCATAATCTCTTGGCTGACGCATCGTTCAAGTTACCTCACAATCCTCTTCAAGCTCCACACCAATAAAACAGTGTTTCGCGACCAACATGAGTTTAGGTAACTATCCAAATAAATTAATAAAAGTAATTTTTTATATCTGTTGTAAATACGTTGGCAATTTTTTTTTTTTGACGTAGCTATTTATCCCGGACATTCTTGACATTTTTCGTAATATGCCAACAAGGAAATTGTATTTATGTGCGGTTGAAGTAGGTATTAATTTTAAACCTGGTATAAACTTGGAGAAATTTCGGACGAGTGTATTTCGTTATATTTGCGATGTGTGCTGCAATTCTGAGGGCTTCAATAAATGCTTGGGCGTTATTTACGTGACAGTTTGTGAGTCGAAATCTCGGTACATATATCACTAGTTTTTAAAAAAATAACGCCACGAAGAGGCTTTATACTGCACGTGAAACGTACCTCAAGTAATTATTAACATGTTAAAGTAGTGTTGTAGCGAATGGCTGAACTGTTTAATTTGAACTAACCAATATAGACAGAGTTCTCCTAGCTCCCACACGAGTAACCTTATCTGTAGGTTATTTGGGGGTAAATCAGATTCTGCATAAAACGTGTGGATGCTGTTTCATGAAATATATTTTTTTAAGCTAGGCATTGCTTTGTTTCTAGTGAAAATACATCCATATCGGTGTAGGCGTTTAAATTTGATAAACAAGAAGACATTTTCTCGTAAGAAAATCAATAAGCGAAAGTTTTGTGTTGTACGACGTAAAAAACTGCGTGTTTCCATAGATCTTCGTCGAGTGAAAAATATTACTGTGGAATAGAAGTACGCTTTAAAAAATGGGATCACTACGCAAGATATGTCATATCAAGCCACAAGTTCCACGTCTCTTATTTTCCTAATTTAACTCTTTTATATTTATTTACACGTAAAATATGCTAAACATGGTTAAGTGCAGAGAAAAGTCGAATTAAAAAAGTAAATACGCCCATCATTTTCTTTTGCATGGCGTGTATTGAATTGGCAATTTGTGTGGTATTTGTGCGGCGAGTCGAAGGGTTATTTCAGTAAGAATTTTGATGCATCGGTAAATATGTTGGCAATCGTAATTAATACATATCGAAAATAACATTATGTTTTATAATAATGAAAAAAAAAATAAAAAGTACGTACTTCAATTCAAAGCATATCTATCCACTAGTAAACCAATTTCCCTTCGTACAACCGACAGCGCGTGGCACCTCTTTGCGGTGCATGTGCGCCTAATACTTCAGCATCGCTTTGAGAGTGGCCGACCGTGGCGGCACGCACGCGCGCCACACATTGAAAAAAAAAAATTCATGACTGACTGGAGTTTTTTATACTTGTGTATTAACATAAGTAACTTATTTTTCGTTAAATTGGACTTTACTTATATTTATTTTATCTATCAATTAAAATTAAAATAATATGAATTTAAAACTGGAAGAAAAGAGCTGTTGTATTGGTAACATAATGGGAGTAATGGGAGTGGCCCAACTTTCTTAGGTGTATCCATCCGTACGTTATCCGTATCCACATCCATGTCATTGTAGAACGCGCAAATATACTATTTACTACTTACTTTCTTTGTGAGTGAGTGAAGAAAGAGATTTGGACGTCTCTTAACAGTGAGGTCTTGAGAGCCGACGAGGGTGATTGAGGTGAGTATGAAGCAGCGCCGGAATGAAGGGGGAGGGGGAAACGGGAGATCCCCGAGAAAACCCGCAGACCAGTGGCATCGCCCGTAGTTATTATGTATAAAATATGATTACTCGGAGTGAGCACGAATGCAGTGCGGCGCTGTCCCTTTGGTGTTATTTTCTAGACTCGGGTAAGCTTTTTTTTGCACGAGGCGAAGGAGTATTCTGGAAGTAGAACTTTAGAAGGGCTTTATAAAAGTTGGAAGCAGCTGAGAATGGACTGTACGTAGTTGGGTAAACACAACTGCAGAAGTCGCTAAACATCTTATAAAAAAAAAAGACAACGGAATAAAGTATCCGCATAAAAGTAATTGTCGTCTAAATATCTTATTTATTGTTCAAACGGTGGCTGGAGTAACACTTTTTTTTTATTTGATTTTATATTATTTTTATTGACACATAATGATGTCACTTTACAGGTAATTAATACGGGAACGGTAAACAGATACATGTATTCCAGAGCTTGATGCGCTCTTCTGCAGAAGGTGGTGATGAGAGGAACTACAAAGGAAAACCGTAAAAAAAACACGATTAGTATATTGACAGCGGGGAAAACTAACCAAAACCCACAAACAATGACAAATGACAATGAGGGAAAGAAAAAAAAGGGGAGAGAAAAAGAAAAAAAGGAAATCGGGAAACAAAGAAAAGGATTCGCAATAAGACCTTGTTAGGCTGAAAAGGGGGGGGGNTGATAATGAAAACCCCCACTTAAAAAATAAATAAATAAAGAAGAGTGAATGTTGTGTACTGAGGGGCTGGGCGCCCGCACGACCACGGGTGTTATTGTACGATCAGTGGTACTGTTCTGCGAAGCTCGGAACGCATAATAAATAATGAAATACAGGAATATGTGTCCAGGTGTAACCGCGGGGCAAGACGCCCGCAACCATAGGTGCATGTGTTGACGTAAGGAAGAATAGGATTGAAAGCACAGTACCAATCGACACGAATAAAGAGGAGAAGAACGGAAAGGAATAACGATAAGGATAGCCCAAATGTGGGTGCACGATATGAAGACAAGTAAACGAGGTCTGGGATGCAATAAGCGGCGACGGCGAAGTGCCTCCCCAGCGCCGGGCGCACGCCACCAGGCCTCTCTCTCCCCGGACTAAGAACACGAGGACACGTACATAAACGCCGAGCTACGAGTGCATTCCGGAACGACACTTCGCAGGGCGCAGACCAGATAACAAGCACTAGGAAATTAGAAATTGGCACAGGAATTTATAGCACACTAATTAATGCGTACGAAGTAAATTTAGCAGGGTGAAAGAAGCCTCACATAGGCAGACCATATACATGTACAATTGGAACACACGTAAGGGTAGGCCAGAGCAAACAATATTAGGAAATGATTAGGCTACACCAATCAGCCGCGCACGACTGGTGCGGATACTTATGTGAGTTATATATATATATATATACAATTAGACTACTATCTTGAGGTTAGTACATTACACTGGATATGCATTTATTTTATTTTACAGACCGGCGAAGTTGTTCGTGCTCTACTTACACCTCCACAATGCGCGCGCGCTATGCAGGGTTGAAGTTGTTCTCCTTTCTCTCTGCGAGGCGAATCAGTGCACACATCCTACGTCATTTGTTGATGGGAACGTGGCTATTTGTTTTTTTTTTTTTCCGAATACGTAGCTAGAAGACGTAAATGTTTGTATTTTTTTTTTCTGTGCGTTGTAGCAACATTATTAAATTACGCGAAGTAATGTTACGTTTACGTAGATCACAGTTACATACGTCGACTTGAAAACTAAGCCTAACTGCTGTTTTAAGACAATCGAATATGTACCTTTATCTGGCCTAAACATGCCACTAAGGTTATATCTGTTTCGGAAACCACGAGCCATAAAAAAGTACGAGGACATGCTCTGCGAAAATCAGCGCACACGAATGGGGTGAGGTTTATCAACAAAATTTCGAATATTTGTGAGTCACGGCATTCGTGCAGCAAACGGAACACAACTCAATAGACTATCTAAAATGGTGGTGCATCTGTTTAGAAGGTGAGGCTATTGCTGAATATTAAATCACTAATTCGTGTCAACTAAAGGGGCACATCACGAACTGCAAATATCTAAAAGCTTTAAGCAAGTTTGGAACAATATTTCGACGACAGCTAATTTTCAAATAAATCTTCCCTATTTTCCCTGTATTGTCAACTACAAAAACGAGTGAGTTTATCATGAATATTTATTGATATTTGTTAACGCCACCACTTTATGCTGTCTTGGATAACTGCAAAGGAAGGGGTGAGAGCGTGGGCTTGCAAAACTTAAGTTAAAACACGACACACACACACATCAGCGCTTTACCTGGGATTCGAACCCAGAAACTCGAGCACCGAAACCATGCGAACCAGTTAGCTTCCTGAAGAAGAACTCTTAAGAATTGTTACAGCTATAGTTTTGTGGCGATTTTCGGTATAGTTTTCATTCACATTTACCTCCGTACGCTTTGAAAAAATATTCACATTAAAGCCCATAATTGATCGACCTTCTGTCATCGTCTTAGACATGTAAAGAATTGGCGTTACAAAATGCCAGCTGCTGATTTAATTTTGACGTCAGACGTCTCACGAAAACAGAATTAACAGCCACAGCTACAATTTTAACACTATTACAGCCTCTGGGGCTAATTGGCCGTGACGTCGATTGAAATATGGCGCGAAAAGTGGATAAAACTCATAACGTTCCGTCTGTTCCGCACGGCCAAAGCTGGTTAACTGTTAATAGAGCGCTCTTAAAAGACACGATTCGTTTCTTTCTCTGCCCCATTCGCATCATTGCATCTAGCATCCAGTCTCAACCAAGAATATTTTTTAATTGTTATAAACATAAAGGTCGTGGTACCACAATAAGATTAATTTCTCCTCTCCCAATAATAAAGAGCACGGTACCCACCTATCTTTCTCCTGTAGCATTTTCTCATAATGCATGTAACAATTTTTAATTCTTTCCTGTCGAAAGGGTTTTTACGGTGTATGTGCCGGTTTTTCACTTTCTCTTCTTGATGTAGTTAGTTAACTATAAGTACACTACAGAGGTTTTTCATGGCCAAACTCGGCCATGGGAAACCCAATCCCTCTTGGCCGCGATGCACGTCTCCTTGCATGTTTTTCCTTCCCTTGTAAGCGTAAGGGGTTAGCCCTGAGACGCAATAATCCCGTTCCTACCGCGGACTAATATATAACACTTAGTTTTAGAGTAGGTTAGAAAAAAAAACCACAATAAGAATTAGCCGTATAAAACAGCATGTAACGTATTATAGCGCTTACTGCAACTAGGCCATACCTGATTCGCGGTTCGTTTATATTTATTATTCTCTTTTCTTACGTGTTCTATCTACGCTGACTAGTAACAAGCAAACATTAGCACAAGTGGTGAACTACTTACCTTCCCAATTTTCGTTTATTTCGATTACAAGGAAATATTCCTTACAGCGTCAGATATAAAAGAAATTGTGCGTGATTATTTTACACTACATCAGTGATGTGATCAAAAAGAATACAACCAAATATGCCATACAAATAAATGCAATATTTTTTAAATTCAAACGAACACAAAATAAAAAATGTTAGTCGAAGTATATTCATGAATAACTGCGAATCGCACACAGTCTGTTTTATTTTTATGTTCGTACCTGATTGGTTGCATTATTTCTCTCTGGGAGAACACTTTTACGATTGTAGCACAACCTTAAGTGTTTTCTACGACGTCAGTTCTTTATGTTAGTAAAATAAAAAAGAAGGAAGCACTATATTGTCCGTCTCATATAACTTGGCAAGATTATGACAGTCAGCGAGTGGCAATTTAACGTATACGAAACAAACAAAGTGCTATTTACAAAATCCTGTATCAGCTGATGCACGAACAAACAAAAGTTGGCTATTCTGAGTGTACTGCCTACGCACGTCAGACAAGCAGAAAATACGCGATAAGAAAGAGTTTCTAGATTAATTAATTTATAATGCTGCACTTTTAATAACTACTTTTATAATTAAAAGCCGAACATTTGGAAAATAGGGGGCGACATGTTATGACATTTTGTAATTAACTACTTTTAATTCCCACATGTGCGTGTCTCTCCCTTAATTACATTAGGTCATAGGTAATATTATGTTATCTACGCCATTTTCCATACAGAATTATCGTACTAAATGTGTACCCGGAGTCTAAGATATTCTTGTATAATCGTGGTCAACTTTCTACGTCGTGAGCTGCTACTATGCACGTCATCCGCGAGCAACGAGGACAAACCTCTCTGTTTGTCTGTTAGTCTGTTGTCCTGATACCGAGCGGACTTTACAGTCCCACTCCGCGAACGTGAGGAGAGCGAGAGCCGGGTTGCCGCGAGCGCGCTCGGACGGACGTTCGAGGAAACACACCTTACTGCCACCTCTGCGCGCTGCCTGTCGCCCTGGTACCGCAACTGCCTCAAACCCATATGAAGCGCGCGCAAATCCGGCCGTAGCGGCACACCACCAGCCAAGCCAGCCAGCCAGTAAGCGAAGCAAACCAGCGAGCACAATTTGACTTAAAAAAAGAGAAAAAAATAAACACACACACATTCGAGAAAAGCTATTCCCCCGCTCTCTCGCTTATTGTGTTTTCATTTTGATCCCATACGTTGATCATTTATTTATTTATTTGCACTACCTATCTATCTATCTATATACNATTGTGTTTTCATTTTGATCCCATACGTTGATCATTTATTTATTTATTTGCACTACCTATCTATCTATCTATATAGGTCTTCGTGTTAGATATAGAACGGCATAAAAAAAATGTTTTGAAAAGTGTGCGATAGATAGTTAATTAAACCTCAGTAATGGAATCCTAGAACTGTAGGGTTATACAACATGTTTGCACTTGTGTAATTCGCTAAATAATGATTGGAAAAACAAATGATGTTGTCGCAAGAGATGAAAGAGACTGAACGAACACCTTCAGCGTGTTTCTGCGCGCCTGTTCCAAGAGGGAGCNGATGTTGTCGCAAGAGATGAAAGAGACTGAACGAACACCTTCAGCGTGTTTCTGCGCGCCTGTTCCAAGAGGGAGCTACATACGCCACCCGCCGGACGGACAGACAGCATTTTTTTTGTATATATATATAGATAGAGCGTCGCTCGTTGGAAGAGAGCACACACACACACACACACACACACACACACACACACATGATTAAAAAAATTATTATGGAATAAACAAATAAAATTAGAAAATTAACCAATAAAAAAGTTAGTTGATTATCAGTGAGCAAAAATTATTATTATTATTTTTACTACTATATGTTATTCGCATGTAAAGAGGTGTTTTGGATTATAGTAAAAATGCAGCGCCATTGCCAATAAAATGTCGAACAAAGTTCCGTTTTAATTATAAATACTTTTTATATTCTTACCATTCCAATTTAAAAAAAAACTGTTGTTAACTTTACGAAATATAGCATGCAATTACAATTTTTGGAGTTACTGTATATGACATAGCTACATAATCAGACACAAACAGTTTTTTTTATGTAAGTGTACTTGTATTGGTTGTAAGTGCATTGGTAATGGATTTTACACAATTTTTCTTCCAAACTGTTTAAAACGTTATAATGGTAATTTATGTTCCGTCCGCATATTGCAGTATACTTTATTAGTTTGTAATAATAGTAATATAGTTATTTCGTTTAGGGTGTCTATTGTGTATTTTCCCGGCTACAAATATTATTTATTAACATTGCTGCCATGAGCAAGCATACTTACTGCAATATCCATGCGTCCATTAATTAGATCATACAGTCAAGCCGTCACAAAAGTATTTTCTTATTCTACTTCTTTCTTACGTTATCACTCGGACGTCATAATCAATGCAATTTTTTGTCTTTCAAGAAATTGAATGAATTACTCAAATTCCTTCGAAGATTTTCGTATTCAACATGTTCTACATTTTCTTGACTCCACTTTTCCTGCTAGCACTCCGAATTATTAAAAAAAGTATAGCTAAAGACTGCTTATTTAAACTACAAAAAATATTTACATGTATATGCGTAGATATGCTATATTCGAAAAAAAAATTTATGTTGACAAATTATTTTTGTGTACTGCATTATTTGTAGAAGTTTAAAAATAAATTGCGAAACCGATTTTTAATTTTTCTGGAAAATATTTGTGAAAAATGTTAGATTTGAAATTTTAATATTTATAGAATACAGCTGCGTGTGAAAAAAATATTTTCAAAACTTCGAATAAAACTTTATGGCAGTTCGCTATTTTTTTACTATTTACTGTCACCAGCGACGAAGATTTTTTTTAAATGTTTAACTGCAAAATGATCCAACCAGTCGTAAACCTGTTGATGTAGAATTTGCTGTAAACTAAGTAGTTTTGTCGTAGAGTAAATAAGACTACAGAAGTGAAATAACCGCTTGTTCCGCGCACTCTAGCAGCACACGCCACCAAAATGACGTCACTAGCCAGCAACATGTCGGAACGCCGTTCGCCAATCAGCGCCTGGTGACTTACTTGCCACCCAGTAGCCCAGCCAATAGCGTACATTTCGCAGCACACGATATAATAGTTCATTCACGGTTACTTTCAACTTTTCTGAAGTTCTGCTGAAGTTGTAATTCCTCTATATTCCTCCGCCGCATGCCAGCAAAGCTTTCCCGAGATTAGAAAATTGCTCCAAAGGGACAACGCACCGAATTCGTGCGCACTCACTGTAATAATCTTCTGCATAAGAACTATTTTATGCTAAGTATTACCAACACGCCAATTTTGTCCCTGTTTTTATTCGTATTAATTATAAATAGGGGCACTGACTTTTCGCGTAAAAATCGGAGCACACAGTAGACTNGTCCCTGTTTTTATTCGTATTAATTATAAATAGGGGCACTGACTTTTCGCGTAAAAATCGGAGCACACAGTAGACTCCTATACTATATACACACCTCAGCTGTTGTTATACCTCCATTGGCTGCTGGTGCCGTGTCCGTCTTTGACCAAGCCACTCAGGACTAAGTAACTCCGACACTGAACCTTCGTGATTCGTGCGCAAACGGTTAACACGGGCCAGAACATGTTTTAGCCAATCAAAGAAGCTGGACGACCCTACAGTGCTTGGGACTATATCTTGTCTCGAAATATTTTCGCGAAATGTCACTGCCCCTAATTATAATTGAAATATTACAATTAGAATTCATAAAAGTAAAAGTTCAATTCAACCAAAAATAAGATTATTTTATGTTAACACAAATATGAAACGATTGTGACACTATACTTATTTTGGAAACAACCAAGGACGTCAGACTTGGGGTGAGCATTCAAAGGTCTGGTTCAAAAAGTGTGAAGTAACCGCGAATAAACTACAGCCAATCGTTCACATGACCCGTTCCCAGACTCTCGCAAAGCCAATCAGAGAATGAGTACGCCCACACAAAAGGAACCGCCACGCCATTTCGTTTCAGTGTATTTATTTAGTTCTTCGGTGGTCCTGTCCGGGTTAGTGGAGTACGTAATATTTCAGCTCCAGCGCGGAACAGTTAGCAGGCGTTGCGAAAAAGAGGAAGGCCGGCGGTAGAACAAAGGAGCGGTGGAAGGAAGCACGCAGATTCCAGGCTGACGATAACGGCACTCGGTGGTCTGGCGAGTGTGCGTGTTGTGCGGGGAGCGAGGCGGCGTAGTTCCGCCGTCCGCCGCCGAGACGCGCCACCTACGTCGCCGCCAGCGTCCTTGCAAGGCTGCCGCGCGCTGCCTGCCGCCATTTGCAACAAGCGGCTATGTCGCGCTAAGGTTTATTCTACTCCGGTTTAGGAAGCTCCTACTTTTAGTTTGGCAACTAAAATTTCTCGCCACTATGTGTGCGCTAGTTTCGCATGTGTACTTTTGTTACTCTAACGTATACCGAATTTTCTCTCTTTTCTATGTTAGAAAGCAAAATAAATGCAATAATCATAGATCAAATATAAAATAACTACGAAGTTAAGTAAACTTTCTCTTTTATTATTCACGTAGCTTAAAATTGTGAAAAGTGACCTCTTTGGAACACCTAGCAGCGGAATTTTTCCTATGCCAAACTCTCTCATAAGAAAACTCGTTTTGTTCCTAACCTGAGTTTAACTAACCTTAGTAACGCATCAAACTGACTCGTTCGTGCCGTGTTTGAAGCTGGCGTAGTTCAAAGAAAGCAAAATCGATCCTATGTGAAGTGGACTAAAGCAACGTGCTANGTGCCGTGTTTGAAGCTGGCGTAGTTCAAAGAAAGCAAAATCGATCCTATGTGAAGTGGACTAAAGCAACGTGCTGATTTTCCCCACGAATGTAGGCGAATTATTAAGGTGATACGTCCTTATAATAAACACAATTTATTCTCAACGTTACCGTCCCTAGCAAATGAGTAGAAAGCATACTTTTCCAGTAGGGATCCATCTTTCAAAGATGATTTATTTTTGTAACAAAACCTGCTGGACTTCTACCACCACGCCAATATAAAGAGTTAAAAAGGGCCTATCAAACCTTCATTTCAGATTTTATTTTACTTGCCTGTATTTAATTTTAGTAATATTATATCTTCAGGAAAACCTCTCTAGATTAATTTAAATGAAATTCCATTTAATCCTTTCAAGCCCACATTAATTTACGGTTTCAAGTGTTACGAACAAAATTTTTTATGATGCGTGCTGTACTTAAGTCTGCACAACACTTGTTTCGTTGTCGCAGCCAATGAGCTGTGGGCTGTATGTCCGGCTACAGTAATATGAACTAATTATGACCTAGACCAGTAAGACGGTTTGCGAATCATTTAGCTACGGGTAAGATCATTGGTCAATGAGCTTCACAGTGTCCAGTACAGGCCACAAATAACCTTCACGTGGGTAATGTACACAATTGTGTAAACTGGGTCTGAATGGGTTAATTTTATTATTTCACTTATTGAGATTCTTATGTGTGTTACAGGCCACATTTTACGTATGTTATCTTCGACAATCTTAGCTTAAGTGCGCGGCTCATTCAAATTGCTGTTGTCTGACATAGTTAAGCTACTTACGTTAGCATTGTTATTACTTATTAGTAGGGGCAGTGACATTTCGCGAAAAGATTTCGAGACAAGATAGAGCCCAAAGCACTGTAGGGTCGTCCAGCTTCTTTGATTGGCTAAATAATGTTCTGGCCCGTGTTAACAGTTTGCGCACGAATCACGAAGGTCCAGTGTCGTAGTTACTTAGTCCTGAGTGGCTTGGTCAAAGACGGACACGGCACCAGCAGCCAATGGAGGTATAACAACAGCTGAGGTGTGTATATAGTATTGAAGTCTACTGTGTACTCCGATTTTTACGCGATAAGTCACTGGCCCTACTTATTAGAGACGTGCTCAGCTCTTAAATATATTTGATTTCCGATTCTGGGAATATTCTGTAGTCCTTGCTGCTAAAGGTCACTCTCTCATTGCTGTATATTTAATTAGTAGTGCGCCATAAGATAGGACGTCGAAGATCAGCAAGATTAAAGGATGTTCAAGGTAAAGTGAGCACTTTTGAGACTCCAGTTACTTTTTCCTGTCAGCCTTTTTTATACTTTAACAACCTACTTGCAAGATGAGGCTCAAACGTGAAAAGTTTTAGCTATTTGAATGTTGTACGGAACGACGTAGATGTCACCTGATTTTAAAAGTAACGCCATATTGGAACCCCACTACTGAACTGACGTGAGAGATAATCAATTTGCCTGGTTTTAAATCCCTGTTTCAAGCGTCGTTAATTGGTGCTAAAACTTATCTTTCGAACATAATTATAAATGGATTAACTTTTAATACAACTTTTCTTCGGACAGTACCAGTGGTAACAGAGTACAGTCCAGTGCTGAAGCCAGCCGGAAACGTAATCTTAATGCAACTACAAAACTTAATTGCAGTTTTTTTTTTCAGTGGCTAGCAATGTTAAAGTGAAGTTAACTATTTTAAATTGAGTTTAAACATCTTCACATTGAATTTACACTAAGAGTAATTTTTATCAGCATCATGATATACTACGGCTTAATTAATTAAATAATATTAATTGAGAGAGATTTAAGGTGAGTTTTAACAAAATATTTTACATGTAATTTCAAGTTTTCTTGGGTTTTTCTTCAGCATCAGTAGACATTTTTATGGTTTTCCCTTACATTGAAACACTAAAATGCCGCACTACTTTCTGATGTTTCAATTGCAATTCCTTTAAATAAATAATTTCCAAACTTATTTTTAAATGATCTTGTTATTTAATAGTCCTGTCCTTTGTTCTGCAAATTATACGTTTACTTTTTTTACATAATCGTCCATCATATCTGCACCGGTTTTTTGTGAGACGTGTGTTGAACTGTTTGTGAGCAATGACCATATGTAATTTAGACACTCGGTAATTTCGAGAAATTCATTTCAGGAAAAGCTAGACTTTAAACACATCGATCTTTGGATTTCTTTTCCAATTGGATTACAGATTGTAAGCCACCCCCTGTACGAATATAAGCCACTAACTAACCTGTGAGCAAAAAAAGGAACGATTCCCGTGCTACCTGGTCTGGAGTAAAACAGGATCATCAACCAATGAACAGCTAAAGTAGCTAGGAATTGTAGGTTCTGCGCCACATGGCGTCCTGGCGCGGTGCTGCGGTGCCACGGTGGCCATCTTGGATGATGTTACACCGAAAAATCCTGCTCTGTCATTCCTCGTTAGCAGCGTCCTTATTGTTTATCCCTCATAATTTCCTTTCTCACTATTCCCGACTTCCTGCTCTATCATTCCACATTGTCTCCTCATGCTCTGGCATTCCGATTTTCTTTTCTCATGCTCTTTCATTCTTTCCTTTCTCTCTTTTGCATTCTATCCCTTAGTTTTCTCGTATTCCTTTTGGTATTTTTTCTCTTATCTTCTTGTCTCACATCCCTTTCCCCTCTCTGTTGCTTTTTACGTCCTCCCTCTTTAATCCCACGCCTGCCGTCAGTCGTCTGCTGCAGGCGGCCATCTTAAATTCTAGCACTTGCCACCAGAGTGTGCTAAGTTCTACCATTCGCAGCTAGAAGCACTGGTATCGATGCAGACATTTTGTGTGTTGGGCCACTGTTTGCCTGCAGGGGCGCGCTAGTATTGGGGAGTTTAGTTCAAATGGTAGTTGCCAGGAATGGTGGATATTCTTTTTCAGTAGGTTGTTGTTTCGGAACTAAAAAAATGCCGAAGCGTGCGGGATCGTTCCAGCATCCTTTGGCCATATGACTACTGCGACATCTAGGAAAGGAGGATGTTTAATGACAAATCTGTAAATATTTGTTACTATCCCAGCATTCGGAAAAAAATTTGCATATATAAAATCGCTATTGCATGGTTAGGAGAAGAAATATTGTAAATAATGACATCGGCCTATGCACTCCACAGATAATAAACTTGTCATCGCGAAAAAAAGAGGATGTTTAATAACGAACACACGAAAAACTGCAAGCACGCACACACTTATTATGTGTGTAAAAATTATATATAAATATATATATATACGTTAATAGCACATGTGCTATGCATATTCCGGTATGCGTGAATGCTGAAATAACATTTTATACATTCGCATGTAACATGCATGCATTCATACATACACACACAGACAAGCCGCGACTTAAAAGAAAAAATTATATATATATATATATATATACGTTAATAGCACATGTGCTATGCATATTCCGGTATGCGTGAATGCTGAAATAACATTTTATACATTCGCATGTAACATGCATGCATTCATACATACACACACAGACAAGCCGCGACTTAAAAGAAAAAATTATATATATATATATATATATATACGTTAATAGCACATGTGCTATGCATATTCCGGTATGCGTGAATGCTGAAATAACATTTTATACATTCGCATGTAACATGCATGCATTCATACATACACACACAGACAAGCCGCGACTTAAAAGAAAAAATTATATATATATATATATATATATATATGAAAAAATACTATTATTATATCATTCAGAAAATAAAATTTATATATATATAAACTAGGGCAGGTCGCATTTCTATGTAAAAGTTTATGCATCCTTACAGAGACAATTATGCAGCAACGTACATGCGCAGTGATCATGCGTGCGCGCGCGCACTTTTTTTTTATCTCCGTGTGCGTGCATTTGAGAGCGCGTACTTCGATGTGGCACTGCGGCACCGCACCAGGATACCAGGCGTGCCATAACATACCATACGTCGCACCGCGCACACGTTAAGTACGCTTTAAGCTCGCTTATAAACATAGTTGGCTGTAATGTCCGAACTGTCGAGCGTGCGCGCGCACTTGTGTATCTCCGACCATGCCTGCGTTGGCGCACAGTTACGTATCTAAAACTTCTCCGTCCATTAGTGTTGTTACGAATGTTGGATTTCTCACATTCGCGAATGCGAATGCGAATGCCAATATTCATCTCCAATATTCGCGAATGCGAATGGGAATGTTGGCCTTTTCAATATGGCGCCCGTAGCATGCGCCTACGAACTCACATTCTGACCGCGCGTTTAGGACCGGCCATGATTAAACCGGAAGTAGCCGATACTGCTCGAAGTAAACGTAACATGATTGCTCGATCATTAAGTGAAGTTAACTGCTAATCGTTTATTCGTAAAGATTTGTTTTGGGATTACTTACATTTATTTGTTAAATTTCTATAGAAACCATAGTTAAATTGTTATAAAGTGATTAGTGATTTTTCAACATGGGTAAGTCGTATGTTAGCGTAGTTTGGACTTATTTTACAATACGTAATGCTGAAAATGTGAATTGCAAAATACGTAACAAACCATACTCGCGCAAAGAAAGATCAACTAGTGCTATGAGAAATCACTTGGAAGGTATGCATAAAAATGAGTATAATGAAATTAAAAAACGGGAAAATGAAAAGCGGAATGCTTTTTACAACAAATGCTTTGGTGCCCTCTTCGCGACAATGTATTAAAACCGACCTAAAACAAATATATTTAACTGATTGCGTCGAAAAAACTAAAAATTGGGATAATAACGACGCCAAGTCTGTAGAAATTGACAATTTAATAAGCGAAATGATTGCTTTGGAGGACGTACCTTTAGTTTTGTGGAATGCGTTGGATTTGTCAGATTGATGAACCACCTATGTCCGTCGTATAATTTAAAAATTCGACAACATTTGACTTTGTTTATATGCGAGAATTTCTACGGCAAGGTAAAAGATAAAGTTTTGGAATTAATTAAATCATTTGAGAAAATGGCGTTTACAACTGATATTTGGTCTGATTCATGTTCAGGAGTATCGTTACTGAGTTTTACATGTCACGGCGTAACAAAAGAATTTGAAAGACAAGTAATTGTGTTAAAAGCAGAGGTATTTAACGATGGCCGTCATACGTGTGAAAATATAGCTATAAAACTTGAAACCATGTTGTCATTATGGGAAATACCCAAAGAAAAGTGCAATGCATCGTTAGGGATGGTGGTACTAACATGAAGAAAGGTATTACTAACATGAAGAAAGGTATTTCCTTGTTATTCATTAAAGACATTGATTGTTCACCACACCAAATTCAACTAGTTGTCAATGAGAGGCTTAAGGCACAAGATTCCGTTATTGCAGTGATTATAAAATGTAAAAATATGGCAAGTCATTTTCACCAATCAAATATTGCTCAAGATGAACTTGCAGCTCTACAAGGAAGGCTCAATCAACCAAAGCTTAAGATTATACAAGAGTGTGTTACAAGATGGAATAGCAACTTTTATATGTTGGAGTACATTTTGAAATACAAAGATTCCTTGTGTCTTTACGCTTCCACAAATAACAAAATTTCACAACTAATTTCCCAAGAGTGGATAATTGTGGAAAAACTAATTACTTTGTTCAGGCCTTTTGAAGAAATTACAAAAGAACTAAGTGCAGCCAATATTTGCATATCTTCAGTAATTCCATTATTGGCCACCTTGGAAAAGGTAATTGATGAATTTGATGTGACTGACAATCGCATCGGAAACACGATTCTTGTTCTAAAACAAGAATTAAGTCGCAGATTTTTTCATTTGGAAAATTACTTATTGTTTGCTACGGCTACTTTCATTGACCCGAGATACAAAGTGAAATTTTTCAAAAATTCTTCAACCAGAGATCAAGTTGTGAAAACTATTTTAGAATCTATTGGAAACGATGAATCAAACCTCTCTTCTTGTTCAAATCCTAAGCGTGCCAGAATGACTAATCATGGGAGTGAAACCTCTGGATCCAGTGCCTGTCTGTCAGGGAAATCTACATCTTTAAGAGACACCATGAAATTGCTGTTGGATTCCAGTGAAAGTGAAGAAGGAGAAAATGAAAGTCCAAACCCTACAGAAGTTTTGATTTAAAAAACCATCAGTGAATATTTAATATATGAACGTGTGGAAAATGATGTAGACCCACTTACATGGTGGAAGGTGAATAATACGAAGTATGGTATTATTTCTCCTATAGCCTGGCAATATTTAGTAACACCACCCACCAGTGTACCTAGAGAAACAGTTTTTAGTGGGGTAGGTCTTCTTTACACACCTCACCGAAATAGGCTGCAAGGAGATAGGGCATCAAAACTTTTATTTTTGAAGTTTAATACTCCTCTACTACAATTTAATTACTACGTGTTTTATGAAACTTACATAACTTAATTTAGTATGTTTGGTAATTTAATTTTAACTTAATTACTATTATATTTTTATAGTTTATCTATTATTATTTTGAATTCAAGAAGAAATGTTAAATGGTTGTGTTAAAAATAATATAACTAGAACCAAAGTTAAAATTAGCATGTTAATTTGAAGATTATTTTTTGTTTTAATTAAAAAGAAGAAATATTTGTGTTACCTTTCTATAAAAAGATATTGTTAACTTCATTTATAAGTAGTATATTTAATGTACAATATGATTAGATACAGAAATCACTAGTAGATTTCATATTATTTAGATACCTATCAAGTTGCATTTGTGTTCTCACAACAAATTTAATTTAAAGTGGATTTGTTTAATTTAAAATGTAACATATTTTGCTCCATTGTTTTATGTTTAAGAAGTTCGAAATTTATTTTTGTTTTCATACAATTTATATTTTAGTTTGCAAGTTTAGGTAAATACCTACCTAAATTTGATTTTTGCTTAGATAAATAAGAATAAAATATTATTAAAAGCGTATGTATGTACCTAATGTATGTACCTAATTAAATATTTTTTATTAAAATATAAATACTTAAATAAAAATATTATAAATCTTAGCAGTTGCATTGTTATTTCATAAATATTTTCGTTTTTCATTGCCAAATACATTTGGTACATATTCGCATAATTTTTTGCGAATGCGAATGGGAATATTACAAAACATGCGAATATTCGCGAATGCGAATGATAATATTCATAACAACACTACCGTGCATTCAGAGCGGCACGGAGAGAAGCCGGCCCACGTACGCTAGCCTAGATTCGCACCGCACGCGAGAGTCAAGTACACCGCACCATAAGCCTCTTATAAGCATTGTTGGATGTAATTTCCGAACGTTTTAAGTTACAGCCACCAAATTCATAACATAGACATCACCCTCAGGATCGATCAGGGCCGTAGGGTCAAGCATGTCCTAAACCCACTTTAAGCATATTTGCCCACCATTTTTCAACCACCTAGGTTATAGACGCCAAATCCATATCATAAGCATCACCTCCGATGAAGAACAGGGTGGTAGGTTCAGGTATACATCAATGCCTCTAATAGGCATAGTTAAGAGACATTTCCCATCCGCTGAAGTTATAGTCACCAAATTCATATAATACGTAGCACAACCGACAACGATCAGGGCGGCTGGGTCATGTATACCTAACGTGACCATACGTCCCGTTTTGAACGGGACAGTCCCGTATTTCGGCACTCTGTCCCGTTGTCCCCGATGAAAGCTTCGGGACGCCCAAATGTCCCGTTTTTATCAAGCGAGCAAAAATATTGATTTACTAATCATAAAAATCATTTCAAAATAGTAAATTTACCTTACAAATTGAAACGTCAGAATGCTGCTTCATCCGCGGTTGTCAAATGACTTCTCGCTCGTATTTTTTCCGNAATGCTGCCGGCACACACAAACTCCCGCTGTTCGTGATAGGAAAGTCAGCAAAACCACGTGCTTTTAAGCACACAAATATGAATTCTCTGCCTGTACATTACCGAGCACAACGTTCTGCATGGATGGATGCAAATTTATTTGTAGAGTGGTTTATTAATTATTTTTGCCCGTCCGTTCGAAAGCACTTAGGATCAAAAAATATCCCACCCAAGGCTATTCTCCTACTCGATAACGCTCCATCACATCCAGACGGAGATGTCCTCGTTGACGGAGATATTAAGGCTGTATTTTTGCCGCCAAAGGTAACACCCCTAATCCAGCCGATGGATCAGGGTGTTATTGAGTGCTTGAAAAGGCGTTATCGGAGGAAATTAATGACCACTATTTTTGACAGGACATCCGAAGACGTCCAGGAGATTTCTGAGGCCCTTAAAGGTATCACAATGAAAGACGTAATTTACTTATTGTCATTGGCATGGGAAGAAATACCTCCGGCAACAATAGAAAAATCCTGGTCAAAAATTTTACAAAATGAAGACGATTGCCAAGAAGAAGAAGAAGCAGAAGAAGAAAACAAACAATTGCTTTCAATAGTGTCCCTTATAAAAGGGCTGGAGAGTGCTGAACTTAATGATATCGTGGAGTGGCAAAAGGAAGACGACATTGATGTCCCAATTTTGACAGATGAAGAGATCATCCTAGAACTGCAAGGTCCGAACAGCTCCACTCAAGAAGATGATTCTAATGAACCAGAGCCACCCACAATAACCCATAAGGAAGGCAAAGAATTTCTTGAGAAGGCGCTACAATACGTCGAGCAACAAACAACATCGACGCGTACGGACATTTTAACCTTAAAAAAATGGTGGGACCACGCAGCGAGGTTAAGTGCAATTTCAGCTCGACAAAAGAGGATTACAGACTACTTTTCAAAATGACTAGTTTTTGACTTACACATATGATTTAGTTAGTAATTAAATATTTTTGATTTAGTTTTAGTACGTATACTTGTTTATATTCCTCTAACTTTTACATTCATATGCACTTAATGTGAATAATACACCAGCAAGGATTTATTTTGATTTTGTTTTATTATTCATTGCCAAACCTAAAATTCAAATATGTAGTATTATGTAAAATGGTATTATTATATCCGCAAATACATAATAAGGTTTTCCAAATAAGTGACCTCTTATAACTGAATTCTCTAATCCGGCGTTTTCTCTAATCCGACGGTACCCCGGTCCCGACAACGCCGGATTAGGGAGAGTCTACTGTATATATATAATCGTTAGCACTGGTAACATGCAACAAAGAAATATATGAAAAAAAAAATCAAGGTAAATACAAATGCGCTGCAAGCATGATGTACATAATCTCGGGTAAGGGTAAAATAAATGCATAGTAATATAAACCAACACCACCGTCTGTGTCCAATAGAAGGACCGACGGCCCGAGCGATCGGCATCATGAGTAACAAGTAATAATCAGCAATACTTTGAAAAAGCATACAATTGCATCGAAAACAGTAAATATGTGGTCGCAGGTTATTTTAAAACATTTATATGTGTATGTATGGATGCATGCATGTAACATGTGAATGTAGTTTGTAATTATTTATCAGCGCTCACATGGACCGGACTATGCATACTACAAGTGCTATTAATTTCTATATATTACATACAACTCATACACACATGAAAAATGTGTGCGTGTGCGCGGTGCCTGCAGTTTTTTATGTATTAGTAATAAAACATTCTCTTTTTTTTCGCGATGACAAGTTTATTATCTGGGGAGTGCGTAGGCCGATGATATTATTTACTTTATTTCTACTCCTAATCGTGTAATGGCGATATATATATATATATATAAATTCAGGACCTGTCCAATTTTTTTCCGAATGCCGGGATGGTAATAACTAAATACGTATTCATAATTAAACGTCGTCCTTTCCTAGATGATTTGTGGTTAAGACGCTTGACTGTCAACCCAAGGGGCATTAGAAAGATCCCACACGCCTTCGGTATTTTTTTAGTTCCGAAACAACAACCGCGGCAGGCGCGGGAATTAAAGATGGAGGACGTAGAAAACAAGAGAGAGGGGAAAGGGGTGGAAGACAAGAAGGCAAGAGAGAGAAAAAAGGAGACCAGAAGGAATATGAGAAAAACAAGAGAGAGAAAGGATGGGAATGAGAGAGCATGATAAAAGAAAATCGGAATGCCAAATCATGAATTAAAAGAATCGGAATGCAAGAGCATGAAGATACAAGGTGGAATGATAGAGCAGGAAATCGGGAATAGGGAAAACAGGGAAATTCAGAGGGAAGAACATGATGGACGCTGCTGACGAAGAATGACATTGCCAGAGGTTTCAGCGCGACGTCAGACAAGATGGCTGCCATGGCACCGTAGCACCACACCACGACACCAGGTGGCGCAGAATCTACATTTCCTAGCTACTAAATAACTGACTCTCGAGTGCACAAAGGATTGTGGAGTCTAGCTTGTTGTTAATGAATCCGCGAAATTTCTGGGTCTCTTTATGTAAGGACACCCGATTTTCTCAAAAAGAATTTACGATCATTTGTATTCGACAACACTTTAGCTTAAATCCAATTTCGTGATTTGGTGGTTTCCATGTTAAGCGCCTTTGGTGTCTACGCAAAATCACAGACGCACAGTGTTCAAGTTACCTAACTTCGATTGCTCAGTCAGATTGGAAAATGTCTTCTCACAAAGACACGCCGCCAATAATCAAAATAAAATTGTTGGAACATCCGTAGATAATTTAAATATAGCATGCACAGTAATATTTTCGCGAAATTCGGATGTCCGTATCTATATGTAATACATAGGGCTACCATATTTTCTCGAAAAGATTAATGCGCAAACTATACTTCAAATTCGTACTAGCATACTTGCAAATGTCCTTAGGCTATTGGCCGCGTGTCTGTGTTAGAATACATTTTCTACCTGACTAGGCCAATCAGAAATAAGTTAATTATACGTAATAGTGTTCCTGTGTAGGTAGTGTGATGGGGAGGGTTTCGTGTTTTAAGTATGATAGTGATTGGACTACACAATACTTCACACAGAAGAGCATTATTTCTACACCATATGCAATAATACTTTCCTATTTACTACGAAGGAACCTTTCTTTACCACCCAAATTACTCAGATATGACATAAAAAAAAACAGCAGAGAATGATTTATGGATAATTTAATTTAACTTGCAACTTTGAAAGACTGCATGGCGTGCGGCACTAACACCTGCAGATAAAAGGGGCTGTTACGCCAACCAGATCGGCTGTAAATCATGCCCGTGACCAGTGATGGAGTCCACATGTTGCACTGCCTCCTCCTTAAGTCTGTTCTTCCCGAACAGACTCTCCAACTTCTGGACCTTTGTAGAGCTCCAGTCGGTCGATATTGACAACCTTACGCTTCGCCCGAGAGCCCTGACGACAAATCTTGTAGACAACATCATTGAACTCTTTCAGGATTCTTTACTGGCCTTCCCAACATTTCTGTAGCTTCGTGCTACAGAAATGTACAAACCCCTTCCTCCTCTCGGGGTTCATGAATTTTGTTGACTTCACCACGGCCAGAAGCTCCCCATGCGTCACACAGTAATTTCTTTCAGGCTTGTGTAGTACCATACTAAAGTATTCTAGTGGTATCTCCTTTTCATCCAGGATCTGAGATAACCCAGCTCCGATACCTACATCACTAGCATCAGTTTCCAGAATAATTTTACCCTCTCTGCTCGGGGAGCTCAGCAATTTGGCTTTTAACAATTACAGTGGGAGACCACCATAGACTGACTGATGACTCTATCACATATTACTCCTTCGTCTCTTTCAGAGTCCCATCAATCATCTCACATGAAGTTGCAGTAGTCACCTTGGCAGCTGCTTTATGAGCCAGATTTCCCCTGTGTCCCTGTGTTGCATTAATTCTGCCAAGGTAATTTGGCTCACAGAAGAAAGCACTCCTATATCACTGTAGTAATTTTGAGACAGTCTTCTCTTTTCACCAGTTGAAGATTTGTACAATTCTTGTTAGCAGTTCTCCCAGAGCATTTTGTACAGGACGTTCGGTATTTTGTGGCGCCGAAGATTCAGGGACATTTTGAAGTATACGTACAAGTCTTGCCTGCAAATCTCACTCGTTGCCCCCTCCTCAAGACGGATAGCACTGTCAGATAAATTAATCATCCTTACTGATAAACTGTCCGAGTTTGAAGAGACCAAAGTCCTTGCTACAATGAAATCATCTGGTAGAATACCACCTTTACTGGGGTGGTTTAATTATGCCCAACCGCCTGACAGATTTTCCCTGGCATCTGCATGGAATAACAGATTCACTAGAAGAGGGGAGTATAGTCGACTGACTACACATTACCGGGCAGCTAATTGGCGAAGATATATCTTGTCATGTTGACACTACCAACTTGGTATTGCCTACCTGTAGAACCCCCAGTTGAGTATCGATACAGCACCTCAGCTTACATAATGCATCAAGTCTCAAAAGGCATTCGTCCTCTACTTCAACTATGTAAACATCGTGCTCTATGCTAAGGTTGTTTAGCTTTAAGAGTGCCCTTCTCTTACATATGACTGGCGTATTGTCGCCCGTTACCATAGTTATATAGTAGTGTTCGATGGTCTCATCGGACGATCGCTGAAAATAAGGCCCGAGTATACCGGTCTTACTAAAGTAATAGTCGCCCATGTTTCAAGGACCATCTAACAAGAAACATAATTCATACTCTCTTCTACCAATATTGCAGTACAGCCGCGAGGTAGTACGCCCGCTACTAGTCGGTCCAGCCATTCAGTGTGGCGACCATCTCGAACTGGTGCTGGTATTCGCAGGGTTTCTGTCCATCGTAAGTGGCAGGCTTTTTTATTGTGACGCCTTTGCTCACCTCTGGCTTAGGCGTATCTACACTTAAGACATTCTGGGCCTCTCCCTGCGACGACTTTATTGGCGGCGATCTCTCCTTGTCCTTCGTGCCAATGTTCTTCGGTACGGTGGGTGTCGATCTCAGCTTCTCCTCAGGTGCTGCATGTCTTCTTTACTGCTACTGTAGGAATTCTTACCATTCCTTCCTGAGGGCGCTTACTTCCTATTTTATTTTTTACTAAACATTGTCCACTCTCTCGTTTACGCAGTCCATTCTTTCACTAACACTTTCCAGTTTCCTGACTACCATTTCGTTACCATTGTCAATACTCTTATCTAATATTTCAACGACAGCATTAACATCTTGTATTTTATTATTTACATTTTCATTTACACTATCTCTTACACTGTCTATTTTATTATCTACCAGTTCACTAACACAAATCATTTGGCTATTTACAGATTCACTAACACTACTCATTTTGCTATGTACAGATTCAGTAACACTACTAATTTGGCGATTTATAGATTCACTAACATTACTAATCTGGCTGTTTATATTTTCATTAATACAGCCTATTTTACTACATTACATTCTCGTTAACATTACATAAACACTACTTGTTCTGCTATTTACATTAAATATTTTGCCACTTAGTCCTTCGATTAAAGTAAGCAGTGCTTTCATAACTGCCCCCTTTCTCCACGAAACAATCTTAATTATGTGGCATAATGCTATAATTGCTTAATATTTAGTTTAGTAATTGCCTAATATATGAGCTATTTTAACAATAAGTTCGATTATTGGAATGGATGCCTTTATACCACTTCTAACATCAGTGTTACAGTTTCTAAATGTCATGTTCTTTAAGGATTGATGGTCGTAATTAAATAAAAGAGTTAATAATATTTTCCTAAGTTATTTACAAACCCTACAAAAATACTATCGACTTAATATCTCGCAATGAATAGCTATCACCTGCTATTTATAATTAATATTTACATAATCGTCCACCACCTCAAAGAAATTAATGCAAGGAAATAACTAAAATCTCTCCAACCAACAGTGTATCAATACCTATTAAATTATTTTATAAACTGTATGTGCATATTTGTCAGTTATAATATTTACAATAAAGTCCGTATCACATGTTCATACAATCCCACCACAATTCCGTCCAAATTCTATCAGTCCGGAATGTTCCAGACATCTCCGAGCGCCCCCATGCACAGTAGCACTCTACTCGTTGAGTACTCCGCCCTCTCGTCCGTCCACACCACACCCACACGTCTGCTGTCGGCTGCTACCATCCGCTGTTGCCTCTCTCTACACCAGACTTGTTCTGATTCCCGCACTTCAGCCAGATGCTACCACAAAAACTGCCTATCCTCCATTTGTGGCAGAATTATAGACGGCGCCGGCCCTGGTATAGAACATTCTTCACATGCTGCGTTGCATCAAGGAAAATGATTTCCAGAAAATGCTTGATTATCCTCTCAAGTCGTCGATTCCTCCAACATTGGAAAGGAATGGCTGTGACGCCAGCTGGGTCAACTTCCAACCATTCCTCTGGCCGCCGGGTGACGGAGCAGTGTGCGTGTCTACAGAAGGGTTGAGGTGGGTCAACCCCAGAGCAGGTAATACGGTGCCCGGGCCCAGTGTGGGAGTCCGCGCGAAACATTACGATGGTAATTGAGTCTCACTGGAGAAGCCTCTGTGCCGAACCATAGCCACAGAGTAGTTAAGAGCACAGAGACGAAATGGCGAAGCTGTTATTTTGAC
>NQII01002810.1:0-73261 GCA_002778355.1 Clitarchus hookeri
CAGGACGAGAGCAGTTCCAGCTCACCGGACCTCATCTGCAAGAACAACTACCCGCGCAGCAAGCCAGATAAGTACGGTCATCCAGCGAGTGTGAAGGACCTTTAGTAATTATCCCGCAGTGTGAAGGATCGGTTATAATAATCCAACAAGTGCGACGAAGATCCCCCCCCCCTTTTACGACGCGAATTGTACGGAGCATACGTAGAAAAGGGAGGGAGTTGTCTCAAGGGCTCATGTATCAATTCACATGTTCATGCAACAATAAAACCTCGATTTGTGAAATATGAATTACCCTGTATTCATTCATTAGTGAATTGGACCATTAAACTACAGTGTCGAAGCATTCCTACGCCCGATCACTGAGGGCTAGTATTAAGTGTTGGCACCTCACGCCACAGAACAGATTACAACACCTACGTCCAAACCTCAGCTTTGGCCGGTGTCAGTGCTGTTGTACATCTTCCATTAGCCATTCTAGTCCATTATTCAAGAATGCTCAGAAGGCGGAATGCAGCAGTGAAATCAAACGAAAATTCGTACATTATTGTACGATAACTAATATATGGGATTATCGATACGTATTCACTTAACTGTAGTAGCAGTTACTGAGTTAAGCCTAGAGTAATTTTCACATAAGTTTTTACTGGGCAATATACGGTAGCCTAATATGTCATACTGTCACAGTTTTACTGGCGTGTGTATTTTTGTGTAAACTCTATGCGTTTATAAATGATGAACCAGGATGGAGTGTCTTAATTTAGGAGGGTAATTATTATTTATGAGAAAGTAAGACTAAAATGTATTTTCCTTTATATTTTTTCGATAGAGCCAAAATTGCGGCAAATTGTGAAAATCTAATTGAAAATTATATTTATTTATGAAATTATCAGAAATTGTTTGGGATTACGCAACAAAAATTGTGAACATGGTTAATGGAAAGGGAGGTCTTGACCCTGTGGGAATTTGGTGGTAATATGAACTCCCCTACTTCTGCCAGTCATTTCAAAATGTGGCAAGATGATACTTTGCATGGGCTGCAGTATGCCACTATGCATCAGCAACACACCTGAAAAGACGATGCCTTGCACAGGCTACAGTTTTCTGCTGAAAAAATTAACTTCAAAGCAATGAGATTCAACTGTAAAAATTTTGATATATGGTTCAATTGTGAGAAAAATTTACGTGGAAAGGAAGGACCTCTTCATCAACATGACTGGGGAGAGGTATTTGCATTTCATTATGTTCAGCTCAATAAAAATATTTTAAATATCTTTATAGCCATAGGGTATAGAGCATGCACAGTGCACCCAGTCATCCATTAATTGCCTTTTATCATCCATCCAGGACAGTGCTACCTTATTACTAAACCCGGTATAAACCTGATGAGGGCGATATTTTATAGTATATACATGAACTCCTATTTGTGTTTGTTGCAATTATGCATTCTTTAAATCATTAAATGTTAACTTATTTTTGATGGTAGATTTCTGGATGCCTTTAGCCTTTTTGATAGTTTTGCTGATGCATTTGTAACTAAATACCAACAAATTCATACATCTCATCCCCACCACACTCATCCTTAAAATTTGCCCACCACTTTCTTGTTAGTGGATGGTAGCATGACTGAGTTGGGGAAATAAACTCATGTCAAATTATATCATGAATGCTGGGTCTGACGCTAAATCCTGGTAAAAATCCATTATTTCGATTTCATAAATTAGGCTGTCTGTGTCCTTATATACCAATTTAATACTTTCATCACCTTTCTTAATCATAATATCGTAGTGGAAGTGATACATAAAGGTCTTTAATCAGTCTACTACTACAAATCTCGCATAGATGGGCTTCTTGAACTGATTGTTTTCTTTGTTAATTTTCATGAATGATAAATTTTCATTATAAATTATTATTTCGTTAAGATGAATTTGCAATCAGTTTTATTAATTATATTTTCCACACATATCAATTCCATGTTTTGACCCGTCCTTTTATTTTCCATAAACTTACAAAATGTTGCATTGTTCGCAAACTTGAAGAAATATTTTTCAACCTCATTAGGAGTATCTTGACACTTTTCGGTATTCATATCAATTTAATATTTCAACGATGCCTTTTGATTAGATTGCAAAACTCAATGAATATATTTTATTTGTAGGCCATGCTCAACTGCTTGTTTAAAATGTATATAGTGCACTTAATAAATGTTCTTATCTACCAGAGTTGTAATTAACCTGGTCTGCTTGATTCCAGAGGGGCACTCATTGATGGGCAGAAATGGTAAATGTTTATGGTATTTGTGTAGACTGGCAGGGTAATGTACATCCACCTCTAGTATGTAGCCTACATTGCTAATGTCTGACAAAGTCATCACATCCAGATTGGTGCTATTACCATTAAAATCCAGAATATGGAAGCGATAGTGACATCGCCCAACCATACATACTGTTGGCATCTACAAACTTCTACAAACTGGAGGTGTGTTGATGGCTTCTCTCAATCATGTGTGGTAGAAGAACGTTTGTTATTTGCTGTACAATGATGTTTAATACACTGAGCTACGCCACCCCAGATACAAGTCTCGATGAATATGTACATATCATAGTCGGTAAGGTGTTCTAATTCCACCATTATCTTTTTCGACATGGCATCAAAGGAGAATCTGGGAGCACTCACATAATTACCACAGTCCAAGTCATATGTGTTCAGACACAGGCCCCAGAAATTCTCAAAAACGTTAGTGAAGAGCAAGATGTCCATCATCAGGTACATGTCGGAATATCCTCCCAGTTTGCAACATCCAAATTTCCTTCATACATTTTTTGCATGAGCATAGTCATCGTTACTAATATCACATGTAGTGAGTCGGTTGTAGAAAGCTTCCTTAGCGGGCAACTGCAACTTGTATAACTTCTCCCACAAGTCAACATAGTCGTAAGGAAAGATACCCTTTCTTACAAATAGCCCCATTTCTGCAGGACTGAAAGTTTTCTTTATTGTTTTAAATTCGGAGGAAGGCACGTTCTGTGCGAGGGTTGCGATACTGGCAGACATGAGTCGGTATGTATTTATGAATTTAATACTGAATTTGTTCCCAATCGACTTCCTGAATGTTATTAATTTTTCTTTAGAATTTGGGACGGTATGAAAATATATTTGGTATTTTTTTAGGGTGACGACAAAGCATATTACATTTATTGCAGGGAGGTCCAATATAGTTGCTAATAAGGTGATCATGGTTGTGGACTTTGGGGTTCTTCTTCATAAAGGATGTGGAGCAGTAGCAGTAGGTCATAAGCAGAAATTTCATTAATTGTCAGTGATCTCATTGATTCTGATGCACTATAAGTCTCCTAAATCTCTTCAGAGATTCTCACAACGTTGGACATGAATTTTTGGCTTCATTTTCCCCTCTGTATATAATAGGCTTTGCTTTAAAAACTGATGTTTTTGATGTTGGTATAACGTTTTCGTCTACACAGATGTAAATTCAATTATTATGTGGCTCAGGTTTCTGGTAGGCAATTGTGTATGATTGCTTTGGGGCAGGTTCACGTTACGTAATAGGCTTCAGCATGGTTTTAAAATCTGCATATATTACGATTGGAAGCTTAGTAATATTTTGATAATTCATAAATTGTATAGTTAGAGGCATGTGGTTAGATGTTTGCTGGGGGGTCTCTATTTTTGCAGGAGCACGAAGCTTACAATATTTCAAGTGCTGCTCAAGAGTTTCCTTTTCAGTGAGACCAGTAATGTGTAGAATATCAGAATAGCATGTGAAGCACCTTTTGCAAACATATATATATATATATATATTATATTCTGTCTGCTGTGAATTTATCAGTCTAGAGAAATTGCGTATTAACGTGTAGTGGTTGCTGCTGTCATTAGTTAGAAGTATGAAGGCAAAATGTTCAGGTTTTTTCTCCTTTTATATGCATATGGGTACCACCTTCTCATATTCGAGCGAATAAATATTCACATAAACCCAAGAGTGGTTGTTCTCAAACAGAGGTTTATGACAGAGAGGTGTGGGAACTCGAGTCCACTGAAATTAAATTTGCCTCCCAAGCTGTGATATCTCTTGTTGACGCATTCTGGGTGTGCTCCATCTACGAATCTTGATATGATAGCCCACATAAAGTATTCTTGATCTTTGTTCTGGGGATTAATAACTACCTTCCTAGTCTTGTCTCTTGTTGGTAAATCGATGTAGGCTGAAGCTCTATGTGGATCAAGCTTATTGATTCTTAGCTGAAGAGGTTTTACAGAGGTGAGTGTCCAACCACTTCCCTTAGCGTGGTTTTCTTCTTCCCCCTGGCAGATTTATCTATGGTAGCCATCACAGCACCTTCAATATTATCTAAGTTGTACAGAGGTATATATTGCTAATGGAAAGCGTGATGGTCATCTTGATTGACATGCTGCTCTGGCTTAACAAAAATACAATCTAACCATTTGTTCAATTTGATAACTCCCTGTGTTTTTCCAATTCCAGAGTTACCTGATTGATAATCACGTATTTCATATAATTCAGGAATATACACATGTTGCTCGTTGTAGTAAATGTATTATCTGCAATTAGACTATTCAATTTATGGTTCAAGGCCATCTCTGCCAACATGAACCCATTATCATTAGGCTCACCAGCCCCGACGAATACACTGCGATGGTGGGAGCTGCCATTTGTCGAAATCAGACGAGCTGGAACAGTAGTCTGGTTATTGTGTCAATACATCTACACTTCGCTTGTGAGGTAGTAAGACCATTACATTTAGAGTTCTGTGCCTTAAATTTGTCAGATTTGGTAAATTGCCTCCCACATTTGTCACATTCGAGTGTTTCAACATCAGGGTTCATCCAAAATTTATGTATGTGCCTTCTTGCATGATGAGTGTGGCTGAAATTCTATTTGCAGAATTTGAATCTAGTAGTTCGCTTCTGCTGAAATTTACCAGTGCAGCCTTGTATATGTTTCGTCATATTGTCATTGCAAGCAATTGACACCCCACACTAGTTGCATACCTGCTGCTCTTCCCTGAACGGGTTGAGTCTGCAATTTATCTCGTGGCACAAGCAATTTTTGCGATCAGTAAACAATTGATTACAAAAATCGCACTACAGTACTGGTGGATGCATAGTACTCACCAGAAGTGGAAGGACTGAAAGACACGAGAGACTCATCGACACCGGATACCTTGCCATCCATGGTGATTGTTGTATGAAGTCGCTTGCACAGGCACAAAACACATTTAATAATACTGACAAGCAATTATAATGATAAGATAGGATACTGGGACAATGTAGGGGTAGGCAGAAATAAAATATAATATCGAAACATGAAAATCATGCCAGAAGAAGAAGAAATATGTGTGATGTACTGAGCTAGTTAGGATAAGATACGCTGCTTGCATCCTTCACACGACTCCTCGATTTGACTTAGGAAAGAAACAGTTGAGACGAAAGGACCGTGAAGTATGTCTCCTGAACAAACACATTTCACATTTCACAGAAAAGCAGTTAAAATTTAAGTTGAAACAAATACGCACTTCAGCACTCTAGCGGTATATAACTGGTACCCCAAAATTGGCTGCAGTCAGTCGATGGGCAAGGTACGATTTGATGGAGGGACTTGCGTACTGGCACAGCCAATCCCTATGAACATCAGAACACTCCAGGTAATTTATTGCACAAAATTACAATCAAACAGACACTGTAACGTTGGTCATATTTGGCTCAAATGATGTGAATTTAAAATAAAAAAACTCTAAGCATTAGTGTGTGTGTGTGTGTATGTGGTATTTTATATTGTACATCGCATCTGATATTTAAACAAGCACAGTCATAATAATTCCAATGTCGATATACCAAATTTCTTTCTACTTACAAAAATATGAATACACTATATTGGATTCGAACCTGGTTTAGTGTACGTGAATAGCTATGATATTTCATGGCTAGTGGACACAATATGTGATAAAATGCATTGTTGCAACAGCAAAAAAGCAGGCATACTGTTAATGATATACTAGTAGTATAACTAACCATTTATACGACCAGTATATTAAGCATGTATTATGTGGTAGAAAATAAATTTTAGGACGTCTGATATGTGTTTAACATTAACTGGTCCTAAAAATTAAATAAAACATTTATTGGAACATTGTATGCACATGGTTGGATGTCTTCTTTCCTATTAAAAAAATTTNGATTCGAACCTGGTTTAGTGTACGTGAATAGCTATGATATTTCATGGCTAGTGGACACAATATGTGATAAAATGCTTTGTTGCAACAGCAAAAAAGCAGGCATAATGTTAATGATATACTAGTAGTATAACTAACCATTTATACGACCAGTATATTAAGCATGTATTATGAGGTAGAAAATAAATTTTAGGACGTCTGATATGTGTTTAACATTAACTGGTACTAAAAATTAAATAAAACATTTATTGGAACATTGTATGCACATGGTTGGATGTCTTCTTTCCTATTAAAAAAATTTNCTAAAAATTAAATAAAACATTTATTGGAACATTGTATGCACATGGTTGGATGTCTTCTTTCCTATTAAAAAAATTTAATTTGTCCTGCAACATTTTTTTTATAAATTCATTTAGTTTTGCTTTGAAAGTACCTGAAATATTGAATCTGATATCCGTATAATTTTAAGTGAGTACAGGACTTCGCAGGTCTAGCCTCTACCCCAGCATTATTCCAACATGAGACCGAAAGATGAATTTTGCATAAGTCTTCATATATTGTAAATCAAATGCTCGTTTACATAATTTTCTTCCTTTTAAAAGTACGTGTTTTATATCCTCACATAAATTTTACTAATGGACAACACGGCATATTTTTTTTTACGGAGCTGTCGATGCGCATTGCTTGACTGATTCCATCAAAGTTTTATTGGAAATACATATCCAAATGCTTGCATTGCATCTCACATAAATATAAGGTATCTATTTACGCAGCTGCTCATAAGTATTGTACCTCTGTAATAAATTAAAAAAGAAAGTTTTACTATCTGTTTAATGATGCTGATAATAATTTGCTTATGAATGCATGCAGGTCCTACAGTATATCACTGCTCCCCGTTAAGAATAAGTTAAGAAATGCAAACGAACAAGTTTAATTTTTCTGTTTTCGAAATATTAAAGATTTGCAATAATAACAAATTAGGTTGTGCGAACGAATAATATCTTATGAAATTAATACTTACTCAGCACTGGAAACATAGTTTACTTTAAAATTTCATGCAAGTATTGTACAAATGTAATAAAGGGTTGAAAATTATATTTTTACAAGTGTTATCCACATTAACACTTTTTGACATACCTGAATGAGTTTTAACTCGAAGCTGTAATGGATGTAAGAGTAATTCACGAACACAGCGATGACTAGGCAGTAAAATGTTGACAACAATAAGGTACCTTGATGATCAGATGTCAAGCACAGCTATCAAAGTGGGCCTAGGCAGCCAGCATCATCCTTTTTATATGTTGAGCGAGAACTGACACGCCTAATTCCGTGTCTGAAGGGCGCGGTGGGTCTGGCCAGGTGCAATATTNAGGTACCTTGACGATCAGATGTCAAGCACAGCTATCAAAGTGGGCCTAGGCAGCCAGCATCATCCTTTTATATGTTGAGCGAGAACTGACACGCCTAATTCCGTGTCTGAAGGGCGCGGTGGGTCTGGCCAGGTGCAATATTATTTTAATAACGGCCAGTGCTTTCTCACCAAATATATTTGTGCTATAAAGTAATGAACGGTCATTGGCTGGCTGTGCTCATCATCAGCTCTCCTGCCTGCAGTAGTTTTTAACCCGGGTGCGGAAAAACACACAGGTTACTTACTGCCTGTAATGACCTCAACAAGTCACCGCATTGTCGCAGACAGTTCCGTGTTTAGTTGTGAAAATATCTCCCTGACTGCCTGAGAAAGTATTAGCCCGAAGGCTTCCATTAGGCTGTCGACCAGATCCGGAAAAAAATATCAACTCGCCGCTGCACTGCTCAGAGCCCTTCAACTTGCAAAGTATAATAGTAAAAAAAAAAATAAAAATGTGTGACATGGTTAAAACTTCCTTTGCAGGGGTTTTTTGTGTGATTTTTTTTATGTATCACCAATATGAGACAAGTTTCATAATTGATGACACAAAGATTTAACTTTTTCGTGGTAAAGTGAGCACTTTTTGAGGCAGTGTCATCAGACAACCAATTAAACCTTTAATTGTGACCTCTGACTTTTGGTTTTGAGTATGGTAAAATGTATAAACTGTGTTTATTACTCACATGAAATTATTTATACTAACAAGTAACAGAATAATATAAATTGGCTAAAATAAATAAATTACCAGGGCTTCAAAAGTGCTCACTTTACTGTGACAAGCCTATATAAGTTAGGTTAGTTAATGATATAATACACTATACCAGATTCCGCAAAAACTTGTGCAAGGCCCACCATAGTGACCGTTAAACCGGTTAGCATGAGATCCGTGATAGCATTTGCTGCCGTCTACGGACATATATCATAACATGTTTGGTAATAGGACACGTCCTATTTTTCGTGGCAGGTTTCAACGCCGGCTTTCGTACCTGGCCAATCATGTTGCAGTTTCAGAGCATAGGGCACTCCCGTGGCTACTACTTGAATCTAGTTGTCAGTTGGTGAAGAAACCAAAAAGGGCGCCTCTATGTTGATTACATATTCATGACGTGGAAATGTTTTGAAATATATTTAAAATTCGACAAAGACCAACAATATTAGCGATTAAAACTTCAAATTATTTTTTAATATCGTCCTTAATACTTAAAACACTCCCTACGCTATGAAAACCTTATTTTAAAAATATACATTTATAACATGCATTTAATTACTACAAGCTGGGGTGAGAACTGCTAGTACAGAGATAAAGTCACGACGCTCGAGAAACTGTTTCACATTTTGACATGAGTACAAAATTCCGTTCAACAAAATGTTTTTTGATCAAATTTTACGTACGTATAACATGGTACGTAAAGAAAAAGCTACATTTTGCATACGGTTAATAATTTTCGTCACATTAAAAATAATTCTCGTACTCTGGTGACTTCACATCTTTTTAAGGAAATGAACGACTATACCAGTAAGCAATGAAAATATGTAAAGGCCAAAAATAATATAGCAATATTAAGATGTGGTAGCTAGTTTTATAGGCCAATGCAAGTTACTGACTTGTAGCAGATCTAGGAATTCGGTCTTTATTTACTACGAACCACACGCTGCGCGCCCACCGAGAGTATCAAATGCTTGTACCCGAACTGCTGTCGTGTAATATGAATCTTCCATAGCGGCTCATATAGCGACTGGTTTACCAGCTCGTGCACCAGGCCTTGCAGAAGATTGTACAAGAACCAAGTACGGCAGCAGGTATCGTGTAATAACGGCTTTATACGCGAATATATCAGCAGTACTCCTAATGAAAGGGAGAGCAGCAAGCCAATTTTCCCCCTTCTGGATGGGTTTTCCCAACTACTGCATTTATGTGTACACTCACGACTGAGGAAAGAAAATTTCCTCTCTTTTTATATATGTTTTTATTTCTTAAAAATACTTTTCGGAACATTGCCTTAGATTTTCTGCGCGGAGGTCTATTTTCAAGTCTGATGATTTCCTCTCTTTGTATATATGCTTTTATTTCCTAAAAATACTGTTCGGAACATTGCCTTAGATTTTCTGCGCGGAGGTATATTTTCGAGTCTGATGAAACTGTACCGAGCTACTAGTAANTTCGGAACATTGCCTTAGATTTTCTGCGCGGAGGTATATTTTCGAGTCTGATGAAACTGTACCGAGCTACTAGTAACAGTGTCGTCAGTTTCATAATTCGTTATCTATCGCATTTATCATTAAATAGTGTAGCCAACAATAAGCATACAAGTCCGTACGTTTTGGCAATATTTTTCCCCGCATGTCAACATTTAAATAAAACTTATAATCCTTTAAAAATCGTACTAAACTNTACGTTTTGGCAATATTTTTCCCCGCATGTCAACATTTAAATAAAACTTATAATCCTTTAAAAATCGTACTAAACCATATTCCAATGTGGCTTTAAAAAAATCATACCTGAGGCTTTTTCATAATTGTATATTGCTACTGTTGTATACATAAATAGATTTTGCAGCTGATTTGTGAAACAACTAGGACAATATATGTATGTTGTTTTATAAGATTATTTTTACAGTTGTATTTTTATCCAAGTCAGAGTTTTAACACAGAAGACAGAAGCATCATTCTCATGTTTCTTACTACACCGAAGAGCCAAAAAAATAGGTACACCTGCCTAATATTGCGTAAGGCCCCCACGAACACGCAGAAGTGCCGTAAGACGACGTGGCATGCACTCGACTGATGTTTGAAGGTATGCAGGAGGCAATTCACACCATGAATCATGCAGGGCAGACCACAAATCCATAGGAGTGCGAGGCGGTAGAGATATCTTCTGAAAAGAACGTTGCAATGCATCCCAGATATGCTCAATAATGTTCATGTCTGGTGATTAAGGTGGCCAATGGAAGTGTCTCAATTCAGGAGAGTGTTCCTGGAGCCACTCGGTAGCAACTCTCGACGTGTGGGGTGTCGCATTGTCCTGCTGGAATTGTCCACGTCCGTCGGAATGCACAATGGTCATGAATGGGTGCAGGTGATCGGACAGGATACTTACGTATCTGTCGCCGGTCAGAGTAGTATATAGACGTATCATAGGTCCCATTTCACGCCAACTGCACACGCCCCATACCATGACAGGGCCTCTACCAGCTCGATCANTACGTTTTGGCAATATTTTTCCCCGCATGTCAACATTTAAATAAAACTTATAATCCTTTAAAAATCGTACTAAACTATATTCCAATGTGGCTTTAAAAAAATCATACCTGAGGCTTTTTCATAATTGTATATTTCTACTGTTGTATACATAAAAAGATTTTGCAGCTGATTTGTGAAACAACTAGGACAATATATGTATGTTGTTTTATAAGATTATTTTTACAGTTGTATTTTTATCCAAGTCAGAATTTTAACACAGAAGACAGAAGCATAATTCTCATGTTTCTTACTACACCGAAGAGCCAAAAAAATAGCTACACCTGCCTAATATTGCGTAGGGCCCCCACGAACACGCAGAAGTGCCGTAAGACGACGTGGCATGCACTCGACTGATGTTTGAAGGTATGCAGGAGGCAATTCACACCATGAATCATGCAGGGCAGACCACAAATCCATAGGAGTGCGAGGCGGTAGAGATATCTTCTGAAAAGAACGTTGCAATGCATCCCAGATATGCTCAATAATGTTCATGTCTGGTGATTAAGGTGGCCAATGGAAGTGTCTCAATTCAGGAGAGTGTTCCTGGAGCCACTCGGTAGCAACTCTCGACGTGTGGGGTGTCGTATTGTCCTGCTGGAATTTTCCACGTCCGTCGGAATGCACAATGGTCATGAATGGGTGCAGGTGATCGGACAGGATACTTACGTATCTGTCACCGGTCAGAGTAGTATATAGACGTATCATAGGTCCCATTTCACGCCAACTGCACACGCCCCATACCATGACAGGGCCTCTACCAGCTCGATCAGTCCCCTGCTGAAATGTAGGGTCCATGGGTTCATGAGGATGTCTCCATACCCGTACACGTCTATCCGCCCGATATAATTGGAAACGAGACTCGTCAGACTAGGCAACGTGTTTCCAGTCTTCAACAGTCAAATGGCAGTGTTGGCGGGCCCAGGCGAGGCGTAGAGCTTTGTGTCGTGCAGTCAACAACGGTATACGAGTGGGCCTTCGGCTCCGAAAGCGAATATCAATAATGGTCAGTTGAAAAGTTCGCACGCTCGCACTTGTTGAAGCCCCAGCATTGAAACCTGCGGTAATTTGAGGAAGGGTTGCACGTCTGACACGTTTAATGATTCTCGTTAGTTGTCGTTTGTCCCGTTCGTTCACGATCTTTTTCCGGCCGCAGCGATGTCGAAGATTTGATGATTTACCAGATTCCCATTATTCACGGTACACTCGTGAAATGGTCGTACGCGAAAATCCAAATTTTTTCGAAGATGCTATGTCCCATTTCTCGTGCGCTGACTATAACTCCACGTTCAAACTCACTTAAGTCTTTATAAACTGACATTGTTGCAGCAATAACCGATCTAGCAACTTTGCCAGACGCTTGTTGTCTTATATAGGCGCTGCCGACCGCATCGCGTTACTCTGATTGGCTCTATACCTCTGTTATTTGCATACGTGCGCCTATGCCAGTTTTTTTGGCTCTCGAGTGTATTTCTTATCGTTCCCTGCGTTCGTCAGTTCTGTGACTGGACAATTCTCGTTGAATGACGTTTATTTTAGGCCTGAAGAGACACGCCAAAAACCTTTTATGAATGCATTGCAACATTCTGGGGTAGATTAATTTTACAATCTCTGTTAAGATTCTATACCATCTACTTTTTCCTGTCATGGTTTAAATTATTTTCATTCCCTATTTTTTTTTTCAGGGTTGGCTAGGGCCCTATCGACCCTCCCTTTAAATATTATATTGTACCTGCAAATTTAAGGTAGTATTTCTGAATACATTTTGTTTAGATAATTTTGTTTTGGCTTGTTTGAACCGCATTCTTATTGGTTTGTTTGCTAGACACATATGGCTTTATATTTTCCGGAATATTTTCGACTGTTGTTATTTTAGTTTTTAGTTCAAAAACTCATAAACTTTGAAAGATTCTGAATAGTTTAATGTCCTTTCATATATGTCCTTTTGGGACACAAGGTTTTTTTTCTGAGAAATGAAACATTTTCGTTTATATAAATATTAATTTAGCCCTAAATTACATTATTACAGCAAAATAATTTTCCTTCAGCTTCCCTACAATCACAAATTTGTATTTTGGATTATGAAGTATACAAAACGACATAAGTGAAAATATTATTATATAAAGAGGGAAACATTGTTTGAAAATTTTCTTCATAGACAAAATAATTTTAATCATCAATTCTTTTCTCCAATCAAAATTAGTCTTTTTTTTTTACTTTCATATATTAGACAAAGAACAGTAGTATCCACTTATTTCACTCAACATAACAAACTTACAAATTATTTGGTTTAAAAACAACATCAAGTTATTTTCCAATTTTCCGCTACTTATATGGTTTTTACTTTAAAGATCTTCTAATATGTCTTTATAAATTTGTCCTATGCATCTTTCACACATAGCGAGTATGTTGTGATTGTGATAGGACTTCTGCTAGTTACGACATCCACTGATGGGAAACACAACCTCTCTGACTCTTCACCGACTTCTGGCATAGATAGAAGTGTTGGTTTCTTCTTGCGAGATATCACAGTATCAGTCAAACTGACAGTCTTACGTTTGCTACTACTCGATAGTTTTTGAACTGGTGCATTCACAGTAGCTGGCAACAGGTCTCCAGATGAAATTTTAATTTTAACTGACAACTGGCTGGCAGATGGAATAAACATGGTCACCACATAGTCTGGGGAATGCAAAGGCTTGCCATTTTGATTTTTGCCAAATGCAACAACTTCTTCAGAAGAACTCGGTAGCTTGGGTTCCGGTCGCATGTAGAATACGTAACACTGCCCATAGCACGTGTAGTCCACAATCTGCTGGCATGGCTCTAAAAATGACGACTCGTGAGCATACAGTTTATGATACAGCCCATCGCATTCCTCTATAAATGCTCATAGTTGGCCTCCTTTCCATTAANGCTCTAAAAATGACGACTCGTGAGCATACAGTTTATGATACAGCCCATCGCATTCCTCTATAAATGCTCATAGTTGGCCTCCTTTCCATTAAGAACATGTTACTCTGCTTAAACCAGGTTCCATGCTGACATACAGGACTTCAACTGACTTGCCAGGTAGACTTCACACGTTAGCGGCGAGCACATGGTCCCCCAAGTAACTTTTCTATTGTCTAAAATTAATGCATGCCGCTCACCCTATCAAAATGCATTCCATCTTATAATTATGTCACTGCCGGGCCGACAAATTTCATATGTGAATTTCCGCGAACCCCAATGCTAAGTTGCTCTTCACTTGCTTGCAAGAACATACGGCTAGTAGTAGTGGGAAGTTGACAGTCATGGCGTAGGTAATATACTGGAAAAGCAATGAAACTGCTTGGTTCTAAAATTACAGTTATACACTCATAAACATTATAGGATACCCAGTGTTCGAGTCCATTGCATGCAATAACTTGTTCTAGTAAGCCTGCTGGCATCAAATGAACTATGGTAACTGATGGTCACATCCCCATACTTGCCNTGCAATAACTTGTTCTAGTAAGCCTGCTGGCATCAAATGAACTATGGTAACTGATGGTCACATCCCCATACTTGCTAACATCCAATGGATTAAAATTTACATTTATCATTTTGACTACTCTGTAGAAAGGTCGAAGTCCAACTGAAGTATTTTCTTCCTGACTGAGGCATTATCACGTATGATAATTCAAGCANTGCAATAACTTGTTCTAGTAAGCCTGCTGGCATCAAATGAACTATGGTAACTGATGGTCACATCCCCATACTTGCCAACATCCAATGGATTAAAATTTACATTTATCATTTTGACTGCTCTGTAGAAAGGTCGAAGTCCAACTGAAGTATTTTCTTCCTGACTGAGGCATTATCACGTATGATAATTCAAGCATACGAACGTTTCCAATAGACTTCATAACAGGGTACGTTGCCACCATCTGGTTAGAAACTTTCAGGTCAGTATCTTCAATAAACTGCACATTTCTGTAAATGTACTCTGAACTCACTTGTTTTTTCTTAACTTTTGCGTAATACTCTTCGCCATCATATCAATCAGCTTCTTGTACTACGCAACATTATCTAATTATTTTTTCTACAGGCTTGAGCATAATGGCTAACTTTCTGTGCATGCAGGGAATCTGTAGATGAATCAAAGTTTACATTTTTTTCTCTTCTTCCCCCCTGCTGCCAAAGAAATATTACACTCTTCATGAAAATTCAGTCTAACATGTGCATTTTTTCCATTACCGATGGACTTCATACCACTTTAAGTTACATGCAACAGGGCCTTCTTAAGATCTTCTATTTCCCTCTGTAGAAGAAGTTGAGCATATCGTTCTGGCAAATGTACTCTAAAAAGTTTTTGTTAAATACACACGTAATGTTTTTCCAGTAGATCATAACAGTCTCGTGGAAATCAGTTGATATGTATTTCTGTCCGATATTCATGTCACAAAGCTTCTTTTACTTAAGTGCTCAATTAAATTATTGCACATGTCCTTTCATTATTACTGCAACATGTGCATGCAGGAAAGCTGTAGTTCAACTGATATATTTACCACATCAACTCCTATGTTATATACAATCGATGGTAGCAGAACTCAGTTTCATGGTCATACTGAACTTGTCAGTGCATCGGCCTTATTGTCTTCTGGTATCATCTCACAACTCACCTCCAAAAGAAGGTAGCTGCTCTCATTTACGTGTTCGCCTTCCGGCTTGTTTTTTTATTTTTACCCGTTAGCACCTCATCTTATTTTCGTCTTCCAGCATGTTGCCATCATCTTCACAGCCCTAGCTCATCTCTATAAGAGGAGTGCGTTGAAGCAGGGACAAGCAAAATAATTATCACTTTCATTGCAAGTGTATTTAAAGTTTTGCGTACCACACTTTTAATTTTTCAGTTGATGGACACTCATAATCAGTTTGCAGGACGCAAATTTTTATGCTATCACTGCAGTTAATAGTGAGAAATATATTTTGTTCTGAACCCGCTACGAACACTATCCCGTCCATCTCAAAGGACCTGTCAGTGAGTATGCTGCTTTTTTCCCCTTCATATTCCGTGTCGCCGTTTTGCCATGTAATTCCATGTAACCACCGATTCACGACTTAACTCTTGTTGTCGAGCAGCTGCCAAGTAAACGGCGGTACGAATTTGGAGGAACTTGTGCTTCCATTCATATACGCAATGAATATTTCCTTTATGATGAATCCGAGAGGAGATGTGAAACCCTGCACATTAGCGACTATGTTGATGGGCAATGTGTGACAGAATGGATTTTCACATTTACACTAGAACTATAACGATTTCCTCCCATAGATTTTATGCGACCANAACTACCGATTCACGACTTAACTCTTGTTGTCGAGCAGCTGCCAAGTAAACGGCGGTACGAATTTGGAGGAACTTGTGCTTCCACGCAATGCATATTTCCTTTATGATGAATCCGAGAGGAGATGTGAAACCCTGCACATTAGCGACTACGTTGATGGGCAATGTGTGACTGAATGGATTTTCACATTTACACTAGAACTATAACGATTTCCTCGCATAGATTTTATGCGACTAGACGATCGTGAATTATCAAAGCATATGTGCAAGTGTTAGAGGAAAAATGCTCTGTTGACACCATTTTTATGCGACAGTCAAACACTCCTGTGTTCATTTTGTTGTCTTGTTTGCTCACATCGAAAACTAGGAGAGGTGCGATGCTTTTATATTAGCTTGGTTCTAGCATTGGGGACTATGTATGTTCATAGTAGCTTTTCTGGAAATCTGCAAACATTTGATATGCCATCATGTTAGTCCCATTCGTAAAATCTACATTTAAATCTCCATAGAGAATATTTTCACAGTTGAGAAATATTTTAACATTCTTTATTTTCGCTTGGTCGAATTTTGATTGATCTGTACTAGTGACGCAACGAATGTCGATATTTCCACATTCGCGAATGCGAATGCGAATGCGAATATTCACCTCCAACATTCGCGAATGCGAATGCGAATGCTGGTTTTTCAAATATGGCGCAANACTAGGAGAGGTGCGATGCTTTTATATTCGCTTGGTTCTAGCATTGGGGACGATGTATGTTCATAGTAGCTTTTCTGGAAATCTGCAAACATTTGATATGCCATCATGTTAGTCCCATTCGTAAAATCAACATTTAAATCTCCATAGAGAATATTTTCACAGTTGAGAAATATTTTAACATTTTTTATTTTCGCTTGGTCGAATTTTGATTGATCTGTACTAGTGACGCAACGAATGTCGATTTTTCCACATTCGCGAATGCGAATGCGAATGCGAATATTCACGTCCAACATTCGCGAATGCGAATGGGAATGTTGGTTTTTCAAATATGGCGCAAAAAGCGTGCACCTACGAACTCGAATTTTACCGCGCGTTTAGAACTGGCCAGCCGGGCGGCCATGTTAAAACCGAGAGTAGCCCATATGCCCCGACTCTGAACGAAGTAAACAAATCGTGATTGCTGGCTTACTGAATGAAGTTAGCTGCTAATAATGTTTTCGTAAAGATTTAGTTTGAGGTAACCTTGACGCGTACCGCTCATACCTACCAGTAGTGGCGATGCTATTCTTACCCACGCTGTAAACCGATGGCCTAACGACCAGAGGAATTCCCGAGCTCGAACCAACTGCACCTGTCATGTTGCCTGAGTCACGACGTGACGCTGCGAACACGGGGAGTCCCGGGCATATTATCGCCCCTCGCCACAAGAAATTACAAATCGGGGAAAAACAGTGCGCCCCGCCTTCCCCTATTCCACCGCAAACACTAGAGGGTAAGTCCCGAGTTCTATGGAAAATAGAACAGAAACGTATATATACAGGAGCCATGGAGGACAGTTAAGTCAGTTACGCGACAGTTAAGAGAGTTAGGCGAGAGTGAAGGACAGTTGAGGTCAGTTACACGAGAGTTACGAGACGTTTACGACGGAGCAGCAGCGACAAGACAGTTACGACGGAGTTACGACGGAGTTACGCCGGAGTCACGAGAGAGTCAGATACGAGGAACGACGAGCGACGAGGAGAGAACTGCACGTCCAGGGATCGAGCCCAGGACTTCGCGGGAGAGACACCGAGACAGCACGACAACACCAGCCACCAGCATCGAGGTAATTTCAGCAACCCGCCGAAACCTCCCCCCGACGCAAACATTCGCCGAGACGTGTGTAGGGCGCGGGATAGCTAGATTCCACCGTCCGAGGAGATATAAAAGGGGCTAGGTCTCATAGATGTACAGGTCACTGTAACTTTGGACAATAAAAGTTAAGCGTGAATAAACCGAACCCAGTTACGTCTTTGTGCCACCCCTCTTACAGCAGCCCAAGGTGCCGTTAGCCAACACCGTAACAAATTACTACGTACCCTGCTATCCACCATCCTGTATAGTACAGGTGGGAGCAGCGTCGAGTCAACATACTTAAGTTTTGTTTTTAACTTGTAAAGACTCTATTGTTGTAATTGTACAGTGATAAGTGATATTTCAAAATGAAGCGGTCGTGTGTTAGCGAAGTTTGGACTTATTTTACAATATGTGATGCTGAAAATGTGAAATGCAAAATATGTAATAAACAATACTCGCGCAAAGGAAGAACAACAAGTGCTATGAGAAATCACCTGGAAGCTTTGCATAAAAACGAGTATAATGCTTTAAAGAATAGGGAAAATGAAAAGCGAAATGCTTCTACAACAAGTGTTGTGGCCTCCACTTCGCGACAATGTACGAAAACCGACCTGAAACAAATGTCTTTGACTGATTGCGTCGAAAAAACAAAAAAGTGGGATAACAACAATGCCAAGTCTTTGGAAATTGATAATTTAATAAGCGAAATGATTGCTTTAGAGGACTTACCCTTTAGTTTTGTCGAAAGCGTTGGATTTGTCAGACTATTGAACCATCTTTGTCCGTCGTATAATATAAAAAGCCGACAACATTTTTCTTCGTTTATATGTGAAAATTTCTACGGCAAAGTCAAAGATAAAATTTTGGGATTAATTAAGTCATTTGAAAAATTGGCGTTTACAACTGATATTTGGTCTGATTCTTGTTCAGGAATATCTTTGCTGAGTCTTACATGTCATGGTATAACAAAAAACTTTGAGAGAAAAATGATTGTGTTAAACGCAGAGGTATTTAACGATGGCCGACATACTGGTGAAAATATAGCTATAAAACTTGAAACCATGTTGTCGCATTGGGAAATACCTAAAGAAAAAGTGCAATGCATTGTTAGAGATGGTGGCACAAACATGAAAAAAGGTATTTCCTTGTTATTAATTAGAGACATTGATTGTTCGTCACACCAAATTCAGCTGGTTGTCAAGGAGGGGCTTAAGGCACAAGATTCCGTTATAACAGTGATTGCAAAATGTAAAAAGATGGCAACACATTTTCATCACTCAAATGTAGCTCAAGATGAACTGGCTGCTCTACAAGAAAGACTCGATCAGCCAAAGCTGAAAATCATACAAGAGTGTGCTACAAGATGGAATAGCAGCTTGTATATGTTAGAGCGTATTTTGAAAAACAAAGATTCGTTATGTCTTTATGCTTCCCAGAATAACAAGATTTCACAACTAACTTCCGAAGAGTGGATTATTGTGGAAAAAATAATAACTTTACTCAGACCTTTTGAAGAAATTACAAAAGAACTAAGTGCAGCCAATATTTCTGTATCCTCAGTAATTCCATTATTGTCCACTTTGGAAAAAATTATTGGTGAATTTGATGTGACCGACGAATGCGTTGGGAATACGATTTTAGTTCTTAAACGAGAACTATGTCGCAGATTTTCCCATTTGGAAAATGACGTATTGTTTGCTACCGCAACTTTTATTGACCCGAGATACAAATTAAAATTTTTCAAAAATTCTTCAACCAGAGATCAAGTTGTGAAAAATATTTTAGAGTCAATTGGAAACGATGAATCAAGCCTATCGTCTTGTTCAAATCCTAAGCGTGCCAGAATGACTACTCATCGGATTGAAACATCTGGTTCCAGTGCCAGTCTGACAGAGAAATCTATATCTTTAAGAGACACCATGAAATTGCTGATGGATTCCAGCGAAAGTGAAGAAGAAGAAAATGAATGTACGAACCCTATAGAAGTTTTGATAAAAAAAACCATCAATGAATATTTATTAGATAAACGTGTGGAAAATGATGTAGATCCACTTACATGGTGGGCGGTAAATAATAAGAAGTATGGTATTATTTCTCCCATAGCCAGGCAATATTTAGTAACACCACCCACTAGTGTGCCTAGCGAAAGGGTCTTTAGTGGGGCTGGTCTTCTTTACACACCCCACCGAAATAGGCTGCAAGGAGAAAAGGCATCAAAACTTCTATTTCTGAAGTTTAATATTCCTCTACTCTTATTTAATTACTAAGTGTTTCACTTAATTGTGCTTAGATATAAACAATTTTTCGTAGTTTTATTTTTCGATTTCAAGAAGGAATGTTTAATGGATATCTTAAAAATTACATAATTAGTGAGTTAGTATTAGTACCAAAGTTAAAATTAACAAAATGTTAAGAACATATTTGCTTTAATTGAAAAGAAGATTATTATATTGTTTGTTTTTCTTCACAATATATTTTTAACTTTATTCATAAGAAGTCGATTTGATTTACAATTAAACATGATTACTAGTTCATTAAAAGATCTCACATATTTGAATAAGATACCCTTTAGGTTGCATAAATGCATATTGTTAAGTGTTTTTACAAAAGATCTCATTTAAAGTTGATTTGTGTAATTAAAAAGGTTGGGTTATATCTTATTCCATTGTTTTGTGTTAAAGCAGTTCAATGGTATTTGATCATACAGTTGTGTTATAATATAGTTTAGAAGTTTTAAGAAATTACCTGCCTTAATTTGATTTTGCTTAGGCAAATAAGAATAAAAGAATATCGACAGTGTGTTTATGTTATGTAATCTAGTGAATAACTACAAGGCTGTTTCCCAAATATAATTAAAATACACTCTTATAGATAAAAAATATGTTAATAAATAAAAATGTCTTAATCATAGCAGTTGCATTATTATTTAATAAACGTTTTCATTTTTCATTGCGAAATACATTCGCAAAATATTGCCATCATTTTTGCGAACTCGAATGCGAATGCGAATGTTCAAAAACATGCGAATATTCGCGAATGCGAATGCGAATGCGAATATTCGTTGCATCNAAGGCTGTTTCCCAAATATCATTAAAATACACTCTTATAGATAAAAAATATGTTAATAAATAAAAATGTCTTAATAATAGCAGTTGCATTATTATTTAATAAACGTGTTAATTTTTCATTGCCAAATACATTCGCAAAATATTGCCATCATTTTTGCGAATTCGAATGCGAATGCGAATGTTCAAAAACATGCGAATATTCGCGAATGCGAATGCGAATGCTAATATTCGTTGCATCACTAATCTGTACTGACTACATTTTATTTTCCCGTCTGGAATGCAACTGTGATGTAGGTAGGCTTCTCGCTTGCAGAACTAGACCATTCATTCAAATTAACACTCATGGAGCGCCGCACACTCAGGTAAGTTTCCAAACTCCATGTCCGGAAATAGATATCGACGTTTCGTCCCTTATCGATGTATTTCAAAAACTTTACACGCTCCGACATTTTTAATTGCACATGAGGTAGCATCCATTCGATGGATTGTTTCGACAGTGTCGTAGCTTCTCGTCCAACAGCCACATCCCGGATAAACTTCGTTTGCGTGTTGGCTAAGAGAATCACCAATTATAGTTTGGAATTAATAATTACATGCCTATACTCCTATGCGATACATAACAGAATGACTAATGAGATACATACTACGAATTTTCCACCTCCATAAATTGATAGTTTACAGTCTGCTTCGAATCCGCAGCCAGCCATTTTCACTGCAGGTAGTTGGTTGCATGAAAGAAACAGGTAGTTCTTTTTATTAGCGGTAATTCCCACATTCATTTTTGAATCCACTTCAACACCTCCCAATTCATTAAAAAATTATATTAATCATCTGCAGTATACCAATTCTAATGATTTGGGTTGTTACATGCACTGCGCCCTCTTCCTTAGTAATAGTTCCCCTTAAACTCAAATATGAAATACATGGTACTGTATATATTTCCTGGCTTTCCACTCGTTTTCAAACCTTCGATGACAATGCATATGGTCCCGGTAGAAACTGTGAATACGAGACAAATTCAGTTTCTGTAATAGAATTGTCCTATCTGATGGATTCTTAAATGTTATCTATTTGGCATCCATTTTTTTGTTTTGAAACCAAGACTTTTGGGAAAGTGTGAATTTCCGTGCGTTAACACACTGACTACTCGCAACATAATGACCTTCGACGTGTTAGCTCTACCAGTTTTTATAATATTTTTTCTCCTAAAATTCAGTCTTATATTTCTTCAAATGTAAAGATAAAGAATTTCTACGTCATGGAAATTAATCAACCTGTCTTCTTGGCAGACTACTCGAACAACTATTTCTTGCCTACTCTTAGCTGTCACTAGAGCATAAATTAGTGTTTTAGGCACCTCGGCGAGCTTGAATCCCAGATGTACAAGAGCAAAAAACTCATGTTGTGTGTGGCTTGAATGACGATTTAGGTATTAACTGCTAATCAGATTGCAGTTTATCCTTATAACAATCACCTTTAATAAATTTACCGGCAAAGATGATTCAAGCACTTTACCTGCCTCATACATTTTATTCTCGAAAACCAGCATGGAAGCTAGTGTGTCGTGTTTTGTGAAATCAATGTTTGCACTGAAAATCATTTTACTCTTCAAAGCATTGCGGTTGCCTCGAAGAAGCAACGTTACATCAGGCTGTATCGAGCTTTTCAGGAAAGTAGAGCAATGTCTTGTATCTCGTTGGAGCCGATTGGTAAACACACTTTGCCTGAGGCTCCATTGTCCCCTCGATTATAACAGAACATACAGTTGGAGAAATCAACATTTGGGACTGAAAAAAATTCTGCAAATCGATTAATGCCAGAGATCAGGAACAATATAATTTAAGTGTAGGGAAATGCACGGAAAAAGGCTCTGAGCTCTTGCCTGACACGACCAGACTTATAGATATGACTGACGCGAGGATCCTATCTGCATTCCTGTAAATATTAATCACATTATTCGCTTAAGAAGCAAATGCACAATTGTACACAATTACACTCGCTTGGCAGCTGCTTGGCATTGTAATTATATCTCAGTTTCACACAGCGCAAATACTCTCTCAACTCAAACAGTGGACGTAAGTTTCCAATGCTATCGAAATATTCGGCTCCGCTTACACTATTTTTTGTATGCAACCTAGCACATAACTGGACCTCTGATATTATCTAAATATACGACTGCCGACTCATAATATTTAGGTTTCCATGGCAGTCCATCACACATGTACACACCGCGGAAATGTGGTATTTTTAACATGCATGCAAATTTTGTTATGTCATTGTTCCTATGGTTGCGTTTAGACAATGGCTTCAATATCGCCTCTTTGTCACTTTCACTGGACCTTTCCTTTTTCTTCTTTGTTGTTTACCGACTATCGTTTATGGTCTCAAGTACAGACCATGGCCGTTTTTTTCCCCATTGCGAGCTACTCCAACTTTCTGTTTTATCGAATTGCTTCAGCCAATTGCTTACCTTGTTATTTAGCAATGTTTACTGCCCTTGATATACCGCTAGCACCTCCGAAGATACATCTACGAGCGGCCAGAGCAGGCAGTACGAATGGTAGAAAACTTCCTCTCTTTAAATGCTTTTCTCTGTATTCTTTAATTTTTCTTATGGCTGATTTGCATACCCATAACTCGTTTGAATTTTGTTTCCTTTATCTTTGAAACACCCGAAGCAGCTTGACGTTCACCAAACTTGGACTGAGGTGATTTTGCATTATTCATGGCTTTGTCGGCGAGAACGGTGTCAGCAGTGTGTCTGTCGCTCAAGTTGCTACTGCTCGCATAAGCAATATCGTGGTCCTTACACACCTCCTCCAAAGCATTAACACCTCTGTCACCACGCGCAAGATTTTTTGCAAGCTTTGTGCCCGGCCCGCAGTACTTGTAACTGGGAATGTGCAACTCGAATGGAAGCTTGTTTATAANCACTGAAAATCATTTTACTCTTCAAAGCATTGCGGTTGCCTCGAAGAAGCAACGTTACATCAGGCTGTATCGAGCTTTTCAGGAAAGTAGAGCAATGTCTTGTATCTCGTTGGAGCCGATTGGTAAACACACTTTGCCTGAGGCTCCATTGTCCGCTCGATTATAACAGAACATACAGTTGGAGAAATCAACATTTGGGACTAAAAAAAATTCTGCAAATCGATTAATGCCAGAGACCAGGAACAATATAATTTAAGTGTAGGGAAATGCACGGAAAAAGGCTTTGAGCTCTTGCCTGACACGACCAGACTTATAGATATGACTGACGCGAGGATCCTATCTGCATTCCTGTAAATATTAATCACATTATTCGCTTAAGAAGCAAATGCACAATTGTACACAATTACACTCGCTTGGCAGCTGCTTGGCATTGTAATTATATCTCAGTTTCACACAGCGCAAATACTCTCTCAACTCAAACAGTGGACGTAAGTTTCCAATGCTATCGAAATATTCGGCTCCGCTTACACTATTTTTTGTATGCAACCTAGCACATAACTGGACCTCTGATATTATCTAAATATACGACTGCCGACTCATAATATTTAGGTTTCCATGGCAGTCCATCACACATGTACACACCGCGGAAATGTGGTATTTTTAACATGCATGCAAATTTTGTTATGTCATTGTTCCTATGGTTGCGTTTAGACAATGGCTTCAATATCGCCTCTTTGTCACTTTCACTGGACCTTTCCTTTTTCTTCTTTGTTGTTTACCGACTATCGTTTATGGTCTCAAGTACAGACCATGGCCGTTTTTTTCCCCATTGCGAGCTACTCCAACTTTCTGTTTTATCGAATTGCTTCAGCCAATTGCTTACCTTGTTCTTTAGGAATGTTTACTGCCCTTGATATGCCGCTAGCACCTCCGAAGATACATCTACGAGCGGCCAGAGCAGGCAGTACGAATGGTAGAAAACCTCCTCTCATTAAATGCTTTTCTCTGTATTCTTTAATTTTTCTTATGGCTGATTTGCATACCCATAACTCGTTTGAATTTAGTTTCATTTATCTTGGAAACACCCGAAGCAGCTTGACGTTCACCAAACTTGGACTGAGGTGATTTTGCATTATTCATGGCTTTGTCGGCGAGAACGGTGTCAGCAGTGTGTCTGTCGCTCAAGTTGCTACTGCTCGCATAAGCAATATCGTGGTCCTTACACACCTCGTCCAAAGCATTAACACCTCTGTCTCCACGCGCAAGATTTTTTTGCAAGCTTTGTGCCCGGCCCGCAGTACTTGTAACTGGGAATGTGCAACTCGAATGGAAGCTTGTTTATAAGCGAATTCACAAGTCCACGTCATATTAAGGTCTTGCCCCTGTGCTAAATTACAACAGACTGACCACCAACACAACAGATCGCTCCTTTATACATTTTTTGGAGAATGGCTAGCCACTTCCCTTCAAAGTTTGGTATGGTCACTGTATAAGTATTAAAACATTGCATGTTTTCTATATCAGTCGAATGGAGATTGTCAAGGAGGACAATAGTCTCCTTGTGCATATCATCGCAGAGGATTTAGCTATTTCACATGAATCATGCCATTGTTTTTTTTTTGCCAAACATCATACGGAGTCTTATTTTTGGACCATCTAATTGTGGCAAANCATGAATCATGCCATTGTTTTTTTTTTGCCAAACATCATACGGAGTCTTATTTTTGGACCATCTAATTGTGGCAAAACATGCGTGCTTCTGAGTTTACTGGAAGATACCAATGGTCTTTAGTTCGAAAATGTGTACCAATACTCGAAATCGCTTCAAAAACCAAAGTACAAGCGACTTGCTCGAATTCCAGAAGTTGTGGATGGCCTACAGAATTTTCCATGCAGCGATAATGAGGACGCGATGCCTACTGATAATGCTCAAGTAAACTCCAGGTTTGTTTTCGATAATGTGGCATGTGAGAAGCAGGCCTGCATGCAGGAATATTTCAGTATGATCAGGAATGCATTGGTGGATTGTTTTAATCTCTATTAAACCTATCCTCGCATACCGAAACTGTTATCTCACGATAGTGAAAATCCGAAAATTTTGTATCTAATAGACGAAATGAAATTACGCCATGCGTATTCCGCCCATGTAAATACAGACATGCCTTTCGAAAAATTTAAATATGTGTGTGCTTGTTGTTAGATAGGTCCATACTGATTCCTTGTGATATTAAAAGACTTAATCTAGTTAAAGGAAGGCATCGTTGAGGTGTTGATAAATTAATACACATTCACCAGTAAGAGATGGTGTATACCATATATAAACGGGACATGATGGTATGAAACGATGTGGTGATAGCTGCCTGGTATGTATGGAAGATGGTCACTGCATCATTGGAGGGAGGAGACTGAAGAATGTGGGTGAACCGAGACATGGTGGTAATGCTGTTAATAAGTTGCACATTGNATCATTGGAGGGAGGAGACTGAAGAATGTGGGTGAACCGAGACATGGTGGTAATGCTGTTAATAAGTTGCACATTGATTCACTTAATTCAGAAACTTTAAGGGCATTGGCAGTAATGCAAACATCTGATAAAACANCTTAATTCAGAAACTTTAAGGGCATTGGCAGTAATGCAAACATCTGATAAAACAGAGGCCCAACTACGTACATTGACTGCAGGCTTGAGCACACACTCTATATTATATACATAAATTAATTCTGTAGAAAAAATTATAACCAGCAAAGTTATTTTTGCTTTGTCTGCCATGAATTATGATGAGAAAGTATATAAACGCTGTAGTCATTTTAGAAATTATATTATAAGGCACATAACAAAATTAGAAGACAATACCAAAAACATTATGCCAACTTCCATACGACCTGCTGCTACTCTTACATATAGTGCAGTGAACCTCAGCCTACAGCAGCATTTAATCCAAAACCGAAGACTGCACCTAAATAGGAAAATTATATATACAAACGGTTTCCATTGCGGTTTTGCATTGTGGACATTGCTGATGAAGTACAACGCGTTATCGAAAATGCGCATGGGAAATATTTGTTGGCCATGCGAGCACGTTTGGAACAGAACATGGTTTTGGAGAATGCATTAAAGCTGCTCACATCTCGAATTGATAATTTGCAACCTCTAGTTTCACCTGTCGTATTGAATAAAGAACCTAATGAAGCCATACAGCAGCCAGGGAGGAAACGAAAGCGTAAACTTGATGCAGAAAGAATTGGCAGTTGAAGACGATATTTCATTGTTAGTTTTGCAGCGTAAAAAAGATCGAGCAGGTAATTGAAATGCACATTATCATGGTTACCTAGCAATGTATTCGCTTCGGTTCTATGATAAAACATACGGAGTTTACAAACGACATAAAAAACGGTTTCTTGGAAGCAAGGAAATTTTTTCCTCCCAAATGGTGATAATCAAATCCCAATTGAATCCCTGCGTGTAGTCCCTGCCATTTACGAATTACTCTTCAGGATATAACATTACTATGTATTAACAAGCTGCTTTGTGGCAGTACAAGATGCTGCTCAAACTAACGAGTACACATTAGAAAGATAACGATCCATAGAGCAATGAGTATAAGAATACTGGTCATGCTAAATTCAGCATTATTACACGTCTCTTTCCAGAGGTAAATGTACCATCTGGTTCTGGTCTGATGGCAAAAATCTAAGATTGGCATCATCTAGAGTATGTATATTGGGATTATGTAAACGAACATGATGATAGATTGCATCTGCTGATTGCTTCACAAAGAAATTGACATAATTTCTACACGAACGAAATTACTAATATTCTGGAGGAATTGCGTAAAGGAGGCTACATAGGATGGCAGAANGACATAATTTCTACACGAACGAAATTACTAATATTCTGGAGGAATTGCGTAAAGGAGGCTACATAGGATGGCAGAAATCGCTAGCGATCTGCCCAAGCCGGCTAGATAGAATTATCCAAGGTGCAAAGTGATAGCGTCTGAATTGCGTGATTTATACCAGGCAGATTTGGTTATAATTATTCTATATGCCTGTGTGAATAAAGTTTTGAAGTATGCTCACTGTGATCGATTGCTATAGAAAGTTCGCCTTTTCTGTGCCAGTCAAAACCAAACGAGGTAAAGATGTTGCTAAAGCAATGGAACTCGTTTTGGGTGACAAAGGCCGAACAAAAAATCCGCAAACCTGTATTGGACGTGAGATCTATAATCCAAGAGTTCAGATGTCTAACAAAGAAACACAATATCAATTGTTATTCTACACATAGTGGTATGAAGTGTGCTGTTGTCGAAATGTATAATTGTACTTCAAATTTATTGAAAGTTGGAAGCTAAAAGCTTCATATTTCAAGTATGAAAGGTACATTTGACAAAGGATATGCACAGAACTGCTCAAACGAATTGTACAGTGTTGTCAAAATTCGTCATTATGATCCCTGTACCTACTATCTCAAAGACCTGGATAGTCAAGTTATTCGGGGCGACTTTAAAGATGTGGTAATACATTTCACGAAATTTTCCAACACTTATCTTCTAAAAAAAGTTTTGAAATGTAAGGGTAGTAATCTTAACCTGCTCTGGGTGTTATAAAACAGATAACAAAATTGGTTGGATTTACAATAATGCATTCACAGATAAAAAATTATGTATTTTTGATACAGCTAGTGTCCACTAGTCTTAGGAAAATGCACACATAGAAGTCTGCATGCACTTCAGTCCTGAATTGGTGAGCAGAAAGAAAATGATTTTGTGAAAAAATAACCACAAGAAAAATGTATTATCCTGTGCAAACAAACATTTATTAAGACTTTTTTCTTCAGACTATGATTGTTTTATTTTTTGGACTATATCCTACTCATGGCTAAATACCTACTTCCTGGTATGAGGTATAATATATATACATATGCCTATACTGTTTCTAATGAATGTGAATAAAAAGTTTACAATACGGTATGTAGTAATAAAAACAATGAAATGTTATTTTCAGCAGCTTGTAAACATGACTGCTGCATGAGTTAACATACCGAAAACATACTTCTCGAACTGATATATCCATGCATATAACAAATGGGAAATTAATAACATCCATATATATATTTTATGTAAACATCATTTAAAATTGTGCTGGCCCCCATGTCACGTCTAGAAACAAGATGTCGAGGTGGAATAACAGAACATGAACTGGATCATTCTTGAAACAAGGTGGAATGACAGAGCGTGAACTGGAAAATTTTAGTGTGGAATGATAGAGCAGAAAGTATCACGACAGGGCAATAAGCTGGAACATTTTAGGGTGGAATGACAGAGTATTATAGTGGTAGACTCGAAAACAATATGGCATACTCAAAAATAAGATGGCAAACTCAAAAACCAGGTGGCGAAATAAAAAAATGGGGGCTCCTAAACAAGATGGCAGAATCAAAAACAAGATAATGGTCCCGAAAAACTAGATGGCGGAATCAAACCCAAGATACCAAACTCAAAAACAAGATGACGGACTCAGTCAAAGGTCAAGATCAAGGCCACTTCTGGTCCACTGCCAGATGTTATGGCTCCTACCCTCCTAATCCCCAACCCCCTGTCCCAGAACCCAAGTTTTCTATCTAAAAAGTATATCAGTACAATTTATTGTGGTGCGCTACCTATTCCATAAAACGTTTTTAAGATCGCGGACAAAAATATATCTCAGAATGAGCATATTGTAGAAACTGGTGCGTGTGTTAAGTGCAGTGAAATGATGGAGTGAGTTTTACACCGTCCGTTTTACTGCGGGCTTAAATCTGTTAGCATTTACCTCACAATTAACTTTTCACATGGTTTCGTCATTAGCATCACGGTCACATCTAATGTTTCTAAATTTGGCTAGTTTCTGCGTAATTGTATTACGTTTATGGATTTGACAGTATCATATAACTCCATACAAACGCCGAAATCTTTTTCTTATATCTGCCATCGAATGATCAACACGAAATCTCAAGGCGCACAGACCAAGGGCTCTTTTCAATATAATTCTAATGTATTTGTATAAATACACAAACGAGGCACAACGGAATTCTGTAACTCGAAATGTTTTGACAGTTTTTCAAATATCTCCTGACTCTTCATAAAAAGGCAGGCCAACAAAGTATCTTTACTGACGACAGTGAAAAGAAATTGGCCCACACACAGGTTAATTGAAGGTTACTCACTCCAGAGAGTAAAATAGATTTATTAAAATGCCTTGTACAGGAACTAAATATTATATATCCGAATAAGTATACAGTATACCCCATTCACGGTTACTTCACACTTTTCTGAAGTCCTGCTAAAGTTCTGCTTTTGGTTACCGATTACGTATCATTCCGCTACATGTAAACATAAACACTGCCACGTGACATATACATTTTATCTGTCAAATGCTTTCTTTAATGTTTTTTAGCTGTGCAAAGAATTCTCTCATATTTCAAACCATTATACAAAAATGTTCACAATTTTAGCTCTATAACCATATATAGGTCAGCTTTGTGACTTATTAAAAATGTCTGAAATGTCAATATATCTAATGATTATTATTTTACATATCGTTCACATATTTGTGTTATAGATAATATAGCAGATAACACATTATTCACGTTAATTTTTTTCCGCGACTGTGTTTAACCTTATTAGAACTGTGGAGGAAAAACTGTTAGTATTTACCAAACTTCCTGATATTGGCATGTATTGGGTTATTTGTTAAAAGGAAAGCGTCGTATCGACAAAAAAAAATTAAATCGAAGTCAAACGATAAAAAAGTATATTCAAGCACGCAAATCGTGTCGCCTATCTATTGTACGTAGCAAACGACAAACTTAAAAGACAGCCGGTCAACCGTAACATTTTCTCCTCTCACATTTATTTACATAAGCACTTAGGTTTTACTGGATTTATTTTCATATTTATTTAAAACTTTCTGGATGGGCTTAGTCATTTCTTGGCAGAGTGGAAGACATTCAAATAGCAGTAACGTAAGCATGTTACACAAATGTGTTTCACAAACACCTGAGGAAAGTTAACAAATAAGTAGTAATAAATAAACAGATAAGGCTTTCGAATAATAAGTCATAAAACGGTTCACAGTCGACGTTTAAATTTCGCACGTTCAATATTTGCAATCGCATATACACTTCCCAGAGTAAAAACCACGACGCAGACCCTTTCACAAGCATAGGTCACGACACACTTAACAGTAAATCTATTCCTGGGGTGGAGATACAGATTTATCACAACACCGTAAATTGCAAAGGTAGGTTTAAAACCCACATCGTGTACAAATTTGATGAGGTAATTTTAAATATTTTCTGAAGGAACAAAGATTAACACTTAGTTCAGCAAAAGTAACACACCATGTCTTGTCTTGTCTCACCATTTCTGAAAACTTAGGATATGTATTCGTCCGGCCATCACATACAATTACATTAAGAATAAGTATTTAAACATTAATATCTAATTTCCATTTTAAATTACAATCTTTAAGATCACGATTTTTGCTGTAATATGTACAAAATATCCTCAATTTGAAAACATGGGTAATTTCCCTGCTACTACTAATGCTGCGGAACTTGCATGGGAGAGAGAGAGAGAGATAGATAGATAGATAGATTAATACAGACAGAGAGATATATAGAGAGAGACCGACAAGCTCAAATCCGCTTGTTGAAGTTTCTTCCTACTACGAAAAAAAAAAAAAAACATGTATCTAGTGTCTGTGCACCATATTTTGCGCTGGTATTTTAAAGAGTAACTATGAAATTGAAATATTTTGATATGCAACGTTTAATTTATAAAAAGTATGCCAAGAAACTAGGTTAACACAATATTTTAACTGTGGACTATTTATTACTAGCCGTTGCCAACACATTGCTGCTCTTACTGTTATTAATTGGTATTGAACACGGAATAAGTAACAATTTTATAAGAAACTAAGTAAAAATTTTTTTAATCAAAAATTTTACTTCAGAGTTAATCTTACTGTTAAATATTTGTGGTATAAAAGTTATTTAAAAACAGGTGGACAAATTAGTTCTGTGGTGATTTTTCAAATGTTTGTTTCAAAACGTGAGAAGAAACCGTATATGGTTTTATCTGGAATACGTTCGGAGGTATTTTATTATTTGCCAGTGATAACCTGTCTCTTAGCTCTAACGTAACCACGACCCAGGCGGCGGACTCGGCCACATGCTTAGTGCTACTGTTTCGTGACGGTCAAACAGACCGAGGAAAGCCTGAAACTTGCATCATATAGGGAATTAAATTTATTTTAGATGTTTTATTCGTTAATATGTTAAGAAACAAATACTGTTCGTATTGAAAAAATTACATTTTAAAAGTAATATATGATGAAGAATCTCTGTAATAATGAAATAACCGAAAAAAAAAAATACAATTGTGCGAGTGCATTGTTGATTTTAAAAGAGCGTATGCAACATCACGAAGAAAGCCATAAAGAGATGCGTTACATAATACTGCATAAAGAAAATTATGAGTAATTATCGTTAAAACTGTCGTTATCATTAAGTTTCCTGCAGTGTGTATCTTTGAGCAAGTTGAAGTTAAGGAAAAGGGCCCCAGCTCTTCATGCCGTCTCTTAATACCCTAGCGTGAGGCACTGTCGCGGTCATGAGCTGCGCACTTTTCTCTTCACCGCGCTTTACGCCCTGCTAGCTATGCCCCAGAGGATAGACACAAAGTACCATTACCAAGGTTATCAACATTAATTACACCGCTTTACCGGTTTCATTGAAGCCCATGTTTCCACAGTGAAGATCAAATAGTAGTACCACTCAACTGATAAAACATGAATAACATCGCTACAAATTTACTGTGTGAGCAAATGAATTCAAAATTATAACCAAGCAACTGGTTACGGTTTGTCCTGACTAGCAAAACACAAATAATTTGATAGCAGTATCATAGTGCCGATCAGTACGATACAGTATTGTAAATATCAGCTTCTAGGCATAAATTTTAACAAAGGAAATTGAGAACTAATTCAAAGTATTTTCATGCCTTCAAAGTAGAAAGTTTTCATAAATATTTTCTTGAAAAAAATATATATTTGTAAATCAATGGCATTTGTCGCAATAAAAAGATGCCCAAAAGAGCAGAATTAACTGAGATTTCCTTTGTTATTCAATATGTCTAACAAAACATATTAATAAAGTAAATATTAACTAGTAATAACGCAACTGGGATTCTTACTACATACAAATTACACTAATACTTGTTCAAAACAACCTAATATAAATCCACTTATTAGGTACTTTGTACATTTTTTCACGAAGAATTGAAAAACGCATCAGAAAGCACGTGAGGAGATTCTTAACAACTGACAGCCATTTAACTGCAGGCCACCTAATATTAACGCTACTCGCCTCCTTGTGATATGATGTACAGGTAGGGTCATAGGATCTGAGTTATTTTACCAGGCACAGACTACAAGGTGCCTTGGAGATTTAATTCGGTGAATAATAATGTTGTAATTTGGTGTTTCAATTTACTACTTGGTTATATTGTCTCAATATAATATATACAAAAACAATTCCGAGATGGTGGTACCTTGCGAGTTGTCTATTTAACATACACGTGCTAACTGGGGGCGGCATCTTGGGGGTGGGACGCTAGGCGCCGGAACGTGTCTCCTGAGCGACGGACGCTTGTACTTATATGTTTCTGATGTTTGGTGGTGTTCCAATGGTGCGTGAGGTCTGGTGATTTGGGCGGCCTTTCCAGGCCTTCACTGGTTCTCGTTGGTGTGCTGCACTCAGCTTGCTTCCTCCTTCGGCTTCGACTGACTGTCTCCCTCGTCCCAGCGAGAGACCCCTCGCGGGCCACCACCCGCGTTCCGCCTTCTCGGCGCTGGGCTGCACTGGACCCAGATTCCTTTCAGTGTGTCCCTCCTCGCTGAAGTTCACCACTCGACTCCCGTTCTCAGCGTAGGGTTTTAACTGATGGATTGCCTCCCTACCACATCCCGGTGAGGCATCCTTGGCAGGCCCCCATCCTGGCCTCCGCCTTATCGGCGCGGGGTTCCACTGAACAACTCCCACTCGACTGACGCACTGACTGACTCGCGTCCCGGTGTGGTGATTCTACTCGTCCGACATAACTCTGGTAACCGTCTAACTGATTCTGCCGGGGTTCGGGCCCCGGTATCGGCTGACTGAATCACTCTCTCTCTCTCTCTCTCTCTGCGCGCGATTGACACTTACTTGTCCGGCTGAACGCACTGACATAACTGTGGTAACTGACTAGGCTGGGGTCCGATTCACCTGCCTCGGCTGACAGACTGACTTCCTCTCTTGGCACGGTGTTGTAACTGTCTGCTCCCAGCGCGGAGATATGACTGGCTCGACTAATATGATGCAACAGACCCCCTTCATGTCCCGCAAATTGGCTTTTATACTTTCTCGATCCCCCTTAGAACCTTACACGTGGCTTCCTTCGTTTGAGGAGAGGGGGAAGGGGAAGAACTCCAGTTGCTTTCTGCCTAATCGCAACACATGTCCTTTGTTCATATGTGCTTTGCTAGGGGGAAAGGTGAGGGCCTGAGGCAGTGCGTGTTAATGTTTTTCACGCGTGTTGCTGGGGGATGGGTGTGGGCTTGTGGCACTACTGCCACACTCTGTCAGCCTTTTTCTCGTGTAACTAGCATTGTATCGGCGTAACTCAGCTTATCTCGGTATTTCTTCGGAGATATGTTAGCTCTGCCCTCATACGTATCATAATTCCCTTACGTGGTTTTTCTCGGGGAGTTGTGGGGGTCCGAGGCAACCTTGACACATGTAAACCAACTATCTGTCCTCTGGGCCGGCTTATCCTCGTCGTACGAGTTTTCCGCGGTACATGTCAATGGTAGGCGCTCGCGAGAGTAAGATGGCGGGGGAGGGGTATTGTGGCAGCGATGTTCTACTTACTTAATGCATCACGAGTCAATATTATTAAATTTACTAGCGAACCAGCCTGGCATCGTCTGGGTAGAATTGAGTTTTACAGTGATACACTAATACATACACTGGGAAAAGACAATTCATTTATGTGAAACAGAATAATAAAATTACACTATGTTGGTCTAGGTTTATAACTGATTACAGCAACCCAAAAGCAACGAAATAGGTTTTAACCGATAGCCAAAAAGTAGGGTGTTGTTTTTGGAGTGGATCTGTGCAATTATCGCGTAGTTACCACATTTCCACTTTCCAGCGTCTATGTATGAAAATAAAAACGTGAGTTTCATTAAGTTGTAGCTTTAGAAATATATGTACCTGGGTACTAATTTTTGCGCTTGGCTGAGGGATCTTTATCGATAACCAAAGTTAAGCAATGTTCCCAGCGACAAACATTGGGATTGGTGACCGTTTAGTGGCAAAACATCTGAGTGATTCCGGGCTTCGGAGGGTCCGTTAAGTATATTCGGTCCCAGTTGTTATCGATTGATAGCAGTCATTAAGCCATTTCAGAGGTCCTTGTGTGGTCTGATAAACTCTGACACCAGAGGAAAAAAAATTTCTGTCACGTTCCCAGCCGTTGCAGAATTAGGTTTTGTTGTTATTCCACAGTAACCGTACAATTTTGCGGAATAAAAAGTATCATGTGTCCTATTCCAGGACCTAAAGTACCTTCATATAAAATTTCGTCAAAATCCGTTCAGCCGTTATGGAGCTGAGTGGTAACAAACATATGCACAGACTTTCTCATTTATTATATTAGTATGATTAAAAATGAAATTTAAACCTAACATGATTTTATCGCAACATCAGTGAAAGAAGATTTATATAATTGGTCGTGCAAGATGTAAATGTGGAGGAATCTTAAATTCATAAGACAGAATTGTTAAAAGTTGATATATTTTTATGCAAATTTAGGTTTCCCCCAATTATTGAAATATTTGCGATACCATTGAATAACATAGTATAACATAGTATAACAACTGTGTACAAGGTTTCGTATGCAGTTTTGGTATCAGCTATAATTTAAGAATTGAGCTGCATTTCACAAGTCAGAGGTACAAAAACGTGCTGTATAATTTTTTTATTTGTTCGATTAGTTGAGAGACTTCCACTGTTTGAATCATTATTACGTATTGTTCAGTGTAAGCTGTAAAACAACGGAAGTTATGCAACCTCAAAATTGCTTCCAACAAAAGTTGGAATACAAAATTATATTTACGTGTGAAAAATAAAATTATATATATATTGGAATTACACATTTACCCAGTAAACAACATGTTTGTTTATAATGTAATATAAATATTTTAAATAATAGATATAAAATTTTTTAATAGTAATCTTTTAACACTAAAAGTTTACTTCCCGTGGGGCAGTCGGTTGGTGCACCGCCGGTCTGGGGTGCGGGATGATCTGGGTGCCAGGTAAGGTATGGATGTTAATTGAAGTATGGTTATAAGTTACTTTGTATGCTATCCCCTGATGAGCCTTCAGGCATAAAACCAGGGGACGTTATTAGGCCTATAACAATAGAATACAATTTACTTGATAAGGAACATCTTGTATTATTTTAATGAAATAATAGGCGCAATTCAGAGAAAATCGTATCGTTTGCAAACAGTTTCCTCTACAATTTGAATAAATTAAAAAATCATAAATAAGTATCAGCGAGAAAATGTAAGTGGAAATTATTTGGATCTTCACGTTGGATGACAGTAAAGATAATGCATGGATAGTCATTAAAAATTTTTATCTGCTGTATTTAACTCTCAGATAAAAATTAGGGTTTTGGAGCCTATGTTCTTTTATAAGCTATTATAAAGCAGTAGAATGCTGTCTGCGTATTAGTTACTTTGCGCACATTTGTAGACCCACGGACCTTTCCGTGCTCACAGGGCAACTGCGGCCGACCACGCACGTATTTTATCGCTTAAAAATGAATTTCACGAGCGTCGAATTCCGGGACCACTTTAACACCCTCGGGACGGCAGGAAATTCTTATCACGGGGGAACGAGCACGCCGCCAGGGAGCTGTGGTGATGTGGGAGGGTAGGAGCGTGTGTGACAAGGGTTCAGAGAGTTCTCCGAGCCGCTGAATAAAGACGGTGGTAGAGGGAGGGACAAGATGTGTTTGGGGTCACGGCAAAGGATATGAACCCTACGGGCCAAGTGGCCCTCCACTTCTCGACCGGCCATGGAGGCATCTTCTGATAACATCCTGCAGAAATATTTCCCTCGAGGACATCGCGTGAATATATTGGCTCATATTTGGTGAAGAGGGCAAGTAGCCCACTCACGTCCGCCTCGTCTTACAGGTCGACCAGGGTAGCCACTTCTCCACAGACTCTCTGGCGAGGCCATTGAAAGTGGTTCTGCGCAGCTGGAAAAAGTTTTTCTGGTTATTGTGGCCTGCAGCATTGTAAAGTACTGTGCTCTGTGGCTAAATCGCACCTAATTAAGTATATTGTATGACGTGCTTTGAACACTTGGTTAGTTGAATGCTCAAAGGAAAACAGATATACATAATCAATCAATAAATGTATGTCAGATAAAAATTTTCCGTAACTACTTAAAAAAAAATTAAGGGAATGGAAAGAGCGGCAGATATCGACGGAGCTTAATCAGCTGAGTTAAATCTCTGACAAAAAATGTTTCATAAAAGTGTCCAGCTCCGAACGTACGCGAATGGAAAAAAATACTTTGATAATGCTGAGCGTTCATTATTGATTTAGGTTTCTGTGTTTATGAAGTGGACTGCGAAACTAGTTCTGAATGTTATGTTCCCTTCAGTAGTCGTTAGAGGCATTTTCTACGGAGGGTCAAGGTAGTAATAGTTTAAAACAATACACGGATGTAAGATGGGTTGGTGATAACGGTTTGTTATAAGTGGCTTCTGTCATTAGTATTACAGGTCTTGCGAGAAAGCACTGAAAAATACTGGTGTATGTGATTAATTTAGACTTTTAATATATTATTTAAAAAGTACATTTGGTAAAAATTTAATCAAATTATAATTCTATATTTATAAAATCTTTCTTCAGAGGAGTGTCAAGGAAGATAATTATTTACGCTTGTTGTAGAAATAGAAGTCGGCAACAGTAAGTTAGCAAACATTATTAAATTTATTTAACGGTTCCATTTAAAATAAATGAAACACGGGTTTAAAATGGTAAAGGGATAGTTTGAATGAACTTTAAAATGTTAATTTCTTTAAATTCGGAAAGTAAAAATTCTTCAACAGTTTCCGGCGAAGGGTTTACGAGGAAACATTATTGTCGTTTACATTCTCCTACACCTATGAAGTTCACCGGATTGCATATTTTTCCTTCGTTATTACACAGTAACTTTTTAAAATCCCTTATCCATATTAATTGTTTTTATTCACTACTATTTGCATACTTCAACTGCATCTGAACTCATATATTTAAAAAGTCTTCATACATAAATCGAAAAAAAAAAACTACTGAGTGCGGACGGTGACGTCTATTGTGATGTCTATCATACATGAAACAATGATTTATAAAGGAAATTGTGTAGCTACTGTATGACGAATAAGAAAGTTGGAACGGAAATATAGCCTAACATTTATTCCACCAGTAACTACTAAAATTACTACGGTCAGCTGAAAATTTAAAAGCAGGTCAACATAAGATCGTATAATTGATCTAATTGTAAACATTCGTTGCATTCAGCTCAAACAGACATAATTTATATGTATAAAAATTTTAACATATAAGTATGAATACTCTAATCACTGATAAATATAAGAAATTAAAAGAAAACACATCAATTTAATCATAATTTCTCAAAATCTGATGTTACTTTGAGAACATATATAGAGTATAAAGTTATTACATGGACTAATTCCGCCTGCATATTTTTCAATAAAATAAGGACTAAACTAATATATGACCCATACTTTAGTCCTAGTCCACACGGCGCCCCTCGGCGGCTTGGACTGGCCGCAGAGCCTCGTTTAGAGGCTCGTGTGAATGGGAATGCACCAAAACGAAAGATAAACAATAAACCCCTGTTTGAATATAAACACAGAGGAAATACTTTCCTATATGGCAATTATCTCTTCTTAAAATTTCCCGTTTCTTTTAATCTGGAATAATATTTCATGTAGTACATCTCATTCCCTTCCTCAAACAATTAATGTTCATTCATATGCTTTATATCTGGAATCCCAAATCGCGGAAGCAATTTTAATTCAACTATAAACAGCCTCCACAGAACTCATTATCAGGCGCTGAGTAGCAGCTAGTGAGACAGTTCGCCAAACTGATAGCTTGGCTTGCGGTCAACCGGCATGTTTGGACGACTTTTTACGAGTTGTGGTCAGGCCCGAAGCTGAGTGGCTTGGCTGATCACACCTTCACTTATTTTCCAGGACACGGGCCGTGATTGCTGAAATAAGTTATTAAATCGGAAACTACAGAAACCCCTTCCACGGCCAGTAAACGGGGACAACGCAGCCGATGTCTTTTGTCGCAGGGCCATTGCAACGAGAAGACCACTGAATATGGGTGTGTCCGGCCATCGACTTGCGCCATCTTAATCAGCCTCCGGAATCATGAACAAGGCAGGTACTCTCCAATTAGGCTTTATTCAGAACGTGGGCAGTTAAATATTTATTAAATATTATAATTTAATATTTCAGTGTATTTGTATAGCTCCTCCACACCCCTTAATATTGCATCATATTTATTTTTAAATAATATTGTACAACGTTAACATTAAATAAACCTCTTTTGCCTAGTGTTCATGACATAACTATTAGCAATAACTTGTTATGCCCATATATCCCCGTTAAGGATAAATATCAAAAAATATTAAAATCCGAACAGGCTGCAAGCCTCCACGCATTGGCACCTGCGTGTGGTGGGGATCAGCCACTGCTCGCCTCGCGCACTCGTCACTTTCTGTCGGCATAGTGTTACTTGTTATGCGTCTTAGTTACAATTCCGCGATTCACAGACGTTCGCTAGCTTACTAACCTAATTCCTACAGGCCCAGTAAGTATCAAAATGTCTTCTCACGAAGACATGAAGCAAATAAATGGGAATCTTCACGTGTCAATGTAGCCTTTGCAGAAGACCTTCTCCGTAAGTAATTTTGTCTCTACTCTAATGATCTTAAAAACATTTCTTAATATCTTAACTGTCAAAGATATAGAAGTTTTTTACTAGCCATCGCTGGAGGCGATTGTTTATCGTGAGGAAAGTTTACTGTTTCCTTAGATTCGACGTGCTGTTAAAAAGTCAATCAGATTTGTTTCCTTATTCGATGTCAGCCATCTATGAAGCTGCTAACCAATTTCGTTTAGCAAACGAAGAGTCTGATTCTCTAAAGTATATTGTTTGTGATTGGTCTGCAAAGGACTTCGTCGAGTTACATACTCACTCATCACAAAACTATAAACTAGATAAAATGTTATGAAATATTTTGCCTTCAAATTTGTTTACGATTTTCTTGTGTTTCTACACACTGCCTATCTATTACTTCATAAATGATTAAAATATTGTTTGAGGAACGATTCTTTATGTGTGTGTATATACACATACACACACTACATGCGAGCTTGTATTACAAAGTTTGAAGACTATCTCTGTTTCAAAGACAATTATAAATATATCTACATTTATACGCTACCTGATCAACTTCCAAATTACTGTTCTTCACTTGCACATCAGTATAGTGCTCCCGCTGCTCCTGGCACTTCTGGAATGTGTTGTGGAAGTTTTCTTCTCCAAACGCTGGATCTCTGCAGTTGTGTCAAAACGGCGATGCTTAAAGCTTGACCATCTTCTGGAAAAGAGCGAAGTCCGCACACTAAAATAAATTTGGTAAAATTCCAAAACATGTAATCAAAGTTTTTAACCCAGAAAACGTATGGGAAATGTACCATACAAAAATCTAGTAACATTCCAATAAATTTGTGGAGATTTTCCTATGCACAAATGGAAACTTTACCATACAAATGTATGGTAAAATTAACAGATGTGTAGAAATCATACCAAACAACTTAAGCATATTTACCAGACACTTGTATAGGAACAATTTCAAACCAGATTAGCAGATGTACTATATTAGTATTGTACTGTTACTAGAAACAAGTATGGGAACGATCACATACCAATTAGCAGCTGTAGTACATGCATACACACTGAAGAGACAAAAAAACTGGTATAGGCGTGTGTATGCAAATAACAAGGGTATGGAACCAATCAGAGTAATGCTATGTGGTCGGCAGCTAGATCGGTTACTGCTGAAACAATGGCAGGTTATAAATATTTAAGTGAGATTGAACGTGGTGTTATAGTCGGCGCACGAGAGATGGGACATATCATCTCCAAGGTAGCGACAACATTTGGATGTTTGCGTACGACTATTTCACGAGTGTACCGTGAATATCTGGAATCCGGTAAAACATGACATCTTCGACATCGCTGCAGCCGGAAAAATACCGCGAAAGAACGGGAAAAACGACGAATGACAAGAATCATTTAACATGACAGACATGGAACCTTCTCTCAAATTGGCGCAGATTGTATTTGTGAACTGCCCTGCAGGATTCATGGTGTTAATTGCCTCCTGCATACCTACAGACATTAGTCGAGTCCATACCACTGCATCTTGCGTCACTTCTGGGTGCGCTGGGGGGACCCTACATGATCTTAGGCAGGTGTACCAGTTTTTTTGACTCTTCAGTGTAGTTTCTTTACCAGGTACATGTAAATACCATATTGGCAGCACTAGTACATAAGTATGGTACATTTATCATGCATGTGTATAGGAATGATCGGTGATTATTTCGTATTGCGTATCCAAATACCCAAAAAACACTATATTACTTATCTAATGATACATGAAACCCACCCTAAAAGTCGTCTATTTCGTATCTAACTTGAGTCCCGCGAAGGTCAAAACAAATGCAAAATTTATCCCTGCGTATCCAAGTTGCCTGTAATTACCTGGTTTTACCAAAAGTTTCTTTATGCGTACCCATGGGAATAATGACCATAATTGAAAAGTAGTGGGTTTGCACATCCAAACCGAAGGTGGAAATTGTCATCAAGCCATATTTGTTTCGATTTGTCTATCATTTCGATTTAAAAAAATTTCGAAAAACACCTAATTGTTTTCTGTGGCATACCCAAACTGAAAACGGAATAATTTGTCACTTTGCCATTTGTTTCCCTGGGCGTATTCCCGTGCAAGTGACTAGTTGCTAAAATTTTCCTATTGCGTGCCCAACAATGACTCATTTACATTTTAAAACCAAAACCAATAACCAGCTAGAAAATGATTTGTGAAACTTATAATGAGCTCAAACAAAATCAAGACATGGAAACTCTAAATCCTTCACTGGCTTAGAGTGAGATATTATAATTAATGCATTTCATGTATCTATGCCTGGGAATCACGAGTTTGTGCAAGGATATTTCGTTTTGTTAGTTTTAATGAAAGTTGTGCAACTTCAAGGTGTCCGCAAAGGTTAGTATGTCACAAGGAAAACTGGAAATAGTGTTGTGTAACTCACAGGTCTCTTTGCACTCGCGAGGCTCTTTCGTTTGGTTCGTTTTTATGAAAGTTGTAGAATTATTAGAACCTCCAAGGCCTTCATGCCTCTGCACTCGAGATTTACGTAGGTTAGTGTTGTGCAACTCCAAGGTGTCCATAAGGTTAGCATGTCACGAGGTAAACTGGAAATAGTGTTGTGTAACGCTTTGTGAACATTGGCTCGATATTGTAATTGCAAGTTTGCAAGTTTGCACTCGCGAGTCTCTTTCATTTTGTTCGCTTTTATGAAAGTTGAAGAATTTATAGACCCTTCAAGGCCTTCATGCCTCTGCACTCGACATTTAAGTAGGTTGGTGATGCTAACCGGAAATCAAAGGCTTATTAAAATGCACAGGCTTCTTCATTTTGTTTATTCTACTGAAAGTTGTGCAACATTCGCGAGTGTTGTGTAAAGCTCTTCCAAGGCGTCCATAAGCTTAACCCCTCCTTTTTTTTAAACATGAAAAGCAACTATTGCCATTCTCATTTTAAATTGACCCAATTAGCTACTAATTGTAATTTTAAATAGACATTGCACACTGCAAGTCAATTACATTTTAAATATAAATGAGCCATTGTTATTTTAACACTTTGTTTGTTGTGATCATAGTTCTCTAAACTAAACCAGTTGTGAGTTTCCTAGACAGGTACAAAAAAGTTATCAAGAGTTATGAAATGGCTCTTTCATGTTGTTATGGAGACGATATATATTGGCAAGGGAGATCCGATTTGGACCTCCCTCTTACTGCCAAACACAAGTTCAAAGGTCATAAACAGATACAAACAGCAAGCCATTTAAACACTTTAATATAAATTCATTTTACATAGTTACCCAAATCGAAAACGACACAATTGGTAATTCTGTCCCATTAGTTTCTCGGGGCATATCCCATTGTGGATAGTGACTTGTAAAAAATTTCCTATTATGTATTCGATCCTAAATTTTAACACTTTAAAACATGAAAACTAAACCAACTAATTAATTTTAAACATGAAAACTATACCAACTGATTCATTTTAAACATTAAAACTAAACCAACTAATTCATTTTAAACATGAAAACCAACTACTGCCATTCTCACTTTAAACTGATGCAAATAACAATTATTTTAAATAAAAAAAAAATGTTATCAAGAGTTGTGAGATGGCTTTTTCGTGTTGTTATGGAGACGATTTATATTGGCAAGGGAGGTCCGACTTGGTAATCAATAAAGTTAGCTGGAGAAGTAGCAAATGTTTCTATTCTCTCGCAAGTGGCACTTATATTGGCCGAAGAAGTTGTANAATAAAGTTAGCTGGAGAAGTAGCAAATGTTTCTATTCTCTCGCAAGTGGCACTTATATTGGCCGAAGAAGTTGTATAACAGACTATAAAAATATACAGAAAGAGTAAAATAAAGGAAAATGCACAGATTCCAGAAAAAATATTTTTGGAACAACTAAGTAAAAATGCTACAATATATTTACTTGACAAATGTGTGCTCTTCGAGTGTGTGAGCAGGAAAATGGCCAGACGTCAATTAAGAGATCGCCCTGTTGCGTACGCAAGTTTATGGAAGTCGGTTCGTCAGTAAGGCTTCAGTATTCTCTGCAGCATGCAGAGAGCAGACAATCAGCAGTGCAGTCTGCATCAGCAGGTTATCGGCAGTTACCATTAGTCCAATTTGCATGGCCCTTAAGCAATCTTGGCTATGTAATGAAGTTAAAAGATGGCTATCTCAAGTCAAGACATTCCAACAGGAATATATATTCTTAAGATAAACTCAGACACACTTCATAAAGGTTAACTTGTAAGCACCTGCCTTATGCAATACATATATATGGGAAGTCCTACATGTAATATGTATTACAAGAACCTCTTGAAATTATTGATTAAGATATGAATATGAATTATAACCTAATATTCAATCTATGATCAGTTTTACCAACACCCGCTTATTTTTAAGGACTGATTATAGGGAAACTAAGGTTTCTTTAATAATGTGTGATGTTTCATGAACTTTAAGACTGTAATTCACAGTTGTAGGATTGTTTGGCAAATCAGCTATACGCATGGGGCAATGTTGCTTCTTCAAGCAATACTTCTTTGAACAATGAATACATAAAAAGTTACTCGGCAAAGTTAGTATCACAGCAGCATTAATTATTTGGGTCAAGCTTTACTAGACGAAGCATCTAAATTAGTAGCTGTGTGGTATCAGTACCAATACGTATAATCTAACAAAACCTGCGGTTTTATTAACATGATTTAACTGGGCGGAATAAAGTCACCCCTTCATTACAAACTATCTAAGCTATTTTATTATTATCATACGTAACTCTCAGTTTAAGGGTGGAATTCATTGTAAGCATTTGAACAATAATTGAAATAAGAATTACTTTTACTCATGCTTAAGATTGATTTTTAGTTCATAGTGCCAGATAGAAGTATTGCTTATTTTGATAGCTTGAAATACTGCTTATCATGTATTCATGGTCATGAAATAAGTTTTACTTACTTGTCAAGCCCTCATAATAAAAGAAACTTTCTTATTCATGCATATAAATAGTATTTCATCAAGAATGCTTTCGTTGTGAAATTAAAAACTGAATATTTGTTTTACGACCAGGTNATGCATATAAATAGTATTTCATCAAGAATGCTTTCGTTGTGAAATTAAAAACTGAATATTTGTTTTACGACCAGGCTATTTACTAATATTTTCATTAAAAATGTGACTTCCTTAAAATATCTGGTNCATGCATATAAATAGTATTTCATCAAGAATGCTTTCGTTGTGAAATTAAAAACTGAATATTTGTTTTACGACCAGGTTTTTACAAATATTTTCATTAAAAATGTGGTTTCCTTAAAATATCTTATGGAACAGGAATATAATTAAAATAATACTGAATTTATATAATACCGAACACCAGTGATTAAACATGCCACGAGGATATTGCAGAAGAAGAAGCTATTACTCTAAGAAGATTCTTAGAAATATTGGAGGACTAAGCACTAACGTTTGTAAACAAAACATTGTTGGTTTTAAGCAAGTAATGCAAAGTCAAGAAAATTATGTTCATATGTCTTTATTGTATAGATTTGTTCTTCTGGGCATGAGATCTAATCCCGGTTGTGGATTATTAGAGATGTGTTTTTTTAGACGTTCTCATAACAGTCCTGAGCCTTCTNATTGTTGGTTTTAAGCAAGTAATGCAAAGTCAAGAAAATTATGTTCATATGTCTTTATTGTATAGATTTGTTCTTCGGGGCATGAGATCTAATCCCGGTTGTGGATTATTAGAGATGTGTTTTTTTAGACGTTCTCATAACAGTCCTGAGCCTTCTGTTTCTTATGTTAATCAAATTGATATTCGTGATATGATATGTTGGAAACTTTTACGATTCATAAAAGTGTTATAAATCAGATCGCTATTATTTCTGTAGCTCAAGCTCATGTATTGTAATCAAGTAAAAAGTTAAGCTTGAACTTGGTGACGAAATATGGATGTTTCGTAAGTTAGTTGGTACATGTGGTGATTTCCATGTGTTAGGTCATGTACAGCTTGTAATAGATTGTAATAATGTTTGTTTGAACGAAATCGGTCCAGTAGTTCTGACTTTAGGCTAGCATAACCTCATTTTTATTTAACATTAAGCGACTCATTTTTATCCATAACGAATAATTTGGAAAGATTTAAGCTTTGATGCTAACAAAAGGCCAGTTAGAACTATCATAGCATAAATGTTTGTACAGAAACAGGGCCACTCTATCATTACTATTACGAAAACACCAATGACAACATGGTCAAAACCGTTAGGTTATGTTTCAAAGTGTTTGCCGAACGAGCACTGAAAGAGGTTATGTTGCCTGTAAAGTAGCAAACACAGTTTTTGACGGTAAAATGAGATGCGAGCAAGCAACTCCACCATCGATACTGACGCTGACAAAATTTTCAGAATTTTATTTTGTAATGTAAAGCAGGTTCAGGTGTTTAACAAGAAAACCTCCAAATATTTTATATAAAAACGTCGCACTTTCAGATTTAACAAGACAACAGCTTTTCGTTTTAGAAATACAACACCATAGATGAAAAATCTTCATGACAGCGGACATATGTAATCATTATTACGATGAAACATTTGTTACACTAAAGCGAACGGATTTTTATATCTAACGAATAATTTTGTAATATTTTAGCTTTGGTTTTGACAAAAGAGTAATTAAGGAATAACAACATACATTTTAGTACACAAAACAGGGTCACTGAATTATTTCTGATATAAAGACTATCAACAAAATCGTGCCAAAACCAGCTAGGTTATTATTGAATGTGTTTGAGATACGAGTTCTTAAATAGAGGTAATGCTGGCTGGACGGTAGCAGGCGATTTGAGCAAGCACTTGCACAATAGATTATGTCATTCGCGGAACAGCGAATATTGGCTCTGAACAGAAATTCCCAGAATTCTATTATTTCAAGGAATCGTTAGTTTTAAATTAACTGAGATTTCATTAAAACAATTTACACAATGGCATTTATAAATTCGTCGAGTGTGCACGTCAAATACGTTTATTTTACAATAGCTAATAAACTTCCAAAAAAATAATTAATTTTCTCTTGAAGCAAAAACGTTTTTATAGCTCACACAAATATTTTAATCTCTAATGTACGATAAAAGAAAATAAAACTTTTCAAAATGGCAGTTAAAATTAAAAAATAATAAACTAACGCAAAAGATTTATTTCGTATGTGTATGACAATTGTTCATAAAATAGCAATTATATTTATGTTATGTTGGTGCTGATATTATACAGATAATTATTTGGCTATTTCATGAAGTAAAGCTGGCCTCAAAAATTAACACTTTTATAAGAATTATTTCGTCAAGAAGCTGTTTATGAATTCATTGCTCAAATAAGTAACGCTTATCAAAGAAGTATTACTTCATGAAGTATGATTTATTCGCCAAATACTGATTTAGGAATATAATAATCATGTGCACATTATAAATATAGTGGTGTTATGTATATCTGTCTTTAATTTCTCTAGATTGGTGCATGATGTCAGTGTAAAAATACATACTGATATCAATTTCAGAACTCTTGTAAATACAACCGATATAGGATGTTGACTATAAACTGAGAACTTTTTAAAGCCCTGTTTAAGATCTACCTGTATGCACATTTCATATTCTTAAACCATATGGACCTGATCACTTCTTTCATGCAGGGGCTACAGTGGTGTAGTGGTTGGACTACTAGCCTCCCACCAAGTCAAACCAGGCTCGATTCCTGGCAGCGTCGATCCCAGATTTTTGCAAACGGGAACTGTGCCAGACGATGCTGGATGTCAGCGGGTTTTCTCGGGGATCTCCCATTACCCCTACCCCTTCATTCTGGCGCGGCTCCATACATCGTTTCATACTCATTGACTTTGAAGACCTCAATGATAAGAGCCACCCAAATCTCTCCACTCCACTCTTTTAATGCATCTATCAAGTAAAAGTGTAAAGTAATTAGAATAATTAATATTTTGAAAATTTGCTTATTTTTACACTTATATGCATTAAAAAACATAAAGCAAAAGGAATCATCTTAACATTAACAAATGCTTAACACATTTAATTCCGCTGTAACACATGCAATTGTATTCCCTCTGTCATTACCAACTTTATTAAGTGCACACCAGTCAGTGTGCCCGTTAAAAATATGTAAGTAGGGTCAGCGACATTTTGCAAATGTTGATTTCAAAATTGCTCACTTTACAGTGAACATTGTATACCAACCCAGCTGGCCTTGAGCATATTTTTGCAACTGGTTTTGATAATGAAATGATAAAGTAATCTAGGTTTGCTTACACAATCTAGGCTGTCCTTTTATAATTAATCTATTTTCTCTGGTGCGCCTTGATGTGCATAACTCTAAATATATATTATTGTCTTTGTTTTTTTTATTAAATTGATAAGTGTTTCCGTAAATAAGATGGTGAAAAAGGTATTCTAAAATTTTTGCTATTGTTATAAAATATTTCTATAATTATTAGCTTGGACTCCGGGTAAATATCAAACTTATGACAATTAATGTTTTACTTAAATGACAGTATTGTAGATATAATATTGAATATCAATATTTGAACAAACATTTCATGAAGAAGACTACTGCAATATTGACTAATTAAATCATATTTCGTTTCATGTTCACAATGCATGACAATTTCATGCCGTAATTTTTACTGACAACTTTAAGGATGTTCTGTTGTTATACCTAAATCTGACATTGAAATTCAAATCAAAATAACATTGAAATAATTTGGTATGCTTATATAATCATTTCTAATGTTGTCTTCCATTATTTCTTCCAGAAACTAACCCAATCGTCAAAATCCATTGTATGCAAAGAGGAAAGAGGTTTCTTTGTATAAGTTGTTTGATTGCTATCTGACAGGATTATTGCCTAACTAGGGAAAGATCGTTGAATAACGGACTACTTACTTTCTCACATGTACTATTGGAGAAGAATATAGAGATAAATTATTAAAGGTTTTCGGAATGTATTGAAAACAGCATATAAATCTTTTGACTGCAAAAATTTAAATTTTGTTGGCATATTCATATAATATGTATCAAAGTAATGTTTTTATGATGCAGTTATAAACATCATTTTATTTTATATTGAATATCCACCTGTTGATTTTATTGTTTGAAAATGAGTGCTCATAGGATGGACTAGTCACAAATTTATACATTCTACACAATGTAGGAAAACAATATGTACTTATATATACACCGCATTTATCATGCAACACTGTTAACTGATAATCTTAAGATAACCATAAAGCGTTTTGTGGCTGGAATTGGTAGTGCAGTATAAAAATCAACTTGTTTTCGCAACAAAATGTGTCATTTTAATTTTTCCGCTGCTATTGCATGAAATCACACTAATTGCTTTCGTGTTTCAGCCATATTTTATAAAAAGCGACAAAGAATTCATAATTTAATTAATGTATTCTTAAGTTCAAAAAGAACCAAAATTAGTGAAATACACATTTATTTGATTAACCAATGTCCATTTACGTGAATACGAGAAGTTTTCCAGGTTAACCCAGTTAGAGTAAAACTTTTTATACTCTGCTTGTTTATAAACTAATCGCTATAAGTTCGAGAAGTTAACCAAGTTAACCTGATTTCTGCTTGGTACCAGAGTAAATTGGCTTTAGCAGATGACGTATATCAAATGGCGCAAAACTACGTAATCACTGAAATAGCAAATATTCAAAATTGACAAAAAATACCGTAAATGCATTTTCAAGTTTATACTGCTCAGGAAATGAGTTCAAATATATAAATACGCAAGACGAACCAAATTTAGTTCAACCAGTAAAACAGTTTCCAGGTATTACATTTTAGACTAAGCTGTCACTTTTTTTCACCTATTACCGCGTTTAACTAATGTACTAAATACTCAAGGTGTGCATTTTGAGCTCCTGCCGTCTCAAAAGTTTGGGTTACTTTTAAAACTGTCTTTATTAGCTGTCTGGATCATTTTATACGAATTAAAACAGTAAACTCTACCCGATTACTGTCTGTATGATGATTTTTGGTTATGAATACTTGAAAAATAGGTACTGGTACAACTTATTTTGAGATTATGAAATCACAAGTTTACCATCTTCAAGAAATGTTTGGTGTAGGATTTATTTAGTGAGTATAGAATATGCAATACTGCCATATCTCATTAATATGATGGTGATAAAATTTCCAGTTTATGCAAAGTAACTTTCCAGCCCCAAGAAATTTAATAGGTTGTAGTATAACGTGTAACGGTTTGTTTAATACGATGTGCAGTTCTTATGTACAATGAAGTTGTTTTTAATTTCGCAAGGCTTGATTCAAATACAAGTATTTTTATACAGTTAATAGGAAACTCGCCATCAGAAATAACATACCAGAAAATAATGTTAATCACAGAAACGTAAACAAACCATCCGACTACAAATGAATAAGCATCATAGCACAAAATTGTAAAAATAATGAACATGGGAGTGATATAGCCACCATAATTTTAACTATATTAATTAGGGTGCCATTTCGTTACACCAACCTGAAGGTTTTCGTGAGATATGATATGTTATGTTTGTTATATACAGCGGTTAAGCGGGTATGGAGAAGTAAATATGTAGCAACAGGCCCTCGTAAGTCGAATAGGGAAAACAGATCTGTACCGAAAATACCTGAAGTCGAGATTAAACGATCTTACAACTTCGGCATTAAAAATAATTATTGCTTACTTAAGAAAAGTACACGCTATGTTTGCATAGCACAAATATATGATAAACCATCGTGAAGATCTTCTCTTAATTATTGTATGAACACGTGTCTGATTTGCAAATTTTAATGAAAAATATTTTAGAGGTTATGGAATATGTCTTTGCATAAAAAGGAAATTTAATAAGGAAAATAGCAATGAAAGGAAGCTAAATATTACGATATTCTAAAATCTTACATAAAATATTTGACAGAAAAAATTTAGTCTACTTTATGAGAAACAAAGTGATGCATAGAAAATTGCTAAATTAGCTGTAAAACTTACGATTTGTATAGCCTGTGCATTATGTACGATCAAAAATGGTTATATATTTAAGAATGATACTAAAAAAGGTATACACTTATTGACACTTTTAGACATGGGCAAAATTTATACTTTCATTCAGTAATGGCCTGATACTGAAAAAAACCTAATATACTGATGCTAGTTCCCTAGAAAAATGGCACCAATTCGATAACTGAAATATGGTATGTTTGATTTCCATAGATACATACTCTTATAAAAGTGCATCCGAAATACAATTTCCTAGAAAGATCTGGCTTGGATTAATTTGAAATAGGCAAGACATATGCTGCTGAGAGATTTATTTCACTAAATTACTCTACCCAACAATACCGCTTCTGTGTGCTGGCTTCAACATAAAGTTGCACAAATATATTTTTATCAATGTACAAATTTATGCTTACTAGTCACTGTAATACAAACAAAAAACTGACATCAGTGTAAAAAAAATTAAGTAAATTTCCATTAATACCACAGTTATAAATGTATTTTTACATTTAAGTCAATACACATAAAGCATCACTATAATTATTTTTTATAATGGGTCAATAAGGGTTTATTATCAGTTCATTAGTTTTTTTGCTGAAACGTGCTGTACTGAGGTCAAACGTCTGAATTTGGCGCCTACTGGCATAACCACTAAAAAGGTGGCTATATTGACTTGAAGAACCACTTGTGAAAAAATTACGAAGTTATTTTCCATGCTAGATACCAAGCAGCTGGAATGTAGCTACCTCTAAATAAGTTTTTATACAGTTTATTTTCCAATCACTCAAAAATTTTGGCGGTGTACTCAATAGAACTTGCGCGAATAGCAAGCGATGTGACCATTTGGCTTCACTTGTGTTTATTATAGTCAGATGCATAACAAAAGATAATACTTTGGCGAATTCTGTATTAATATCTTAAACTCAACAAACATCAAATAAAGGCTGTTGCCACAATAAATTACGTTCAATTATAGGCCTACAGTTTCAGTACAAACAAAACTCACGCCACTCTTATTTTACCATATTTTTGTTCACACAGACTTGCATTTCTCACTGGTATTATTTTATTTCATAATTATGTAATCTGAAAATAATTTAGATGCATAACGTTGTAATTAGAAATTTTTTAACTTTGTCGAGTAGTATATAACTGTTGTGACAGTATTTGCTTCCTAACTTGTGTATATCAAAATGTAAAGTCTCGTATTGGCTTACAAGATTAGTGTTTCCAACATACATACAAAAATGTTCTTAATATTATCATGTTAGGTATGTCAAACAATTGCAGCCAAATGTTACGCAGAAGTACCAACCATTTGTCAAAGCTATTGGTAGTTTTTTTAAACTAGCAATTTTAATTAAATTTCAGTTATGACGATATTTATCCCGTAATTCTCGACAAAATCATTATACAAACAAATTTACAGGCTCGAAAAACAGTAATTCCAATTTAGCATTAACGAATGTTTATTCGCATTCGCTACAGCTGTGATTTTTATCCTCCAAGCACAATTCGGAATTACTTTTGGATTGGTACAAATGATCTTAAATAACAGACCTGCATGGTTAGCTATAGGATCCAGCCAGTAGGGAGTCTATGGGACATATGCATGTCTTATGCATATGCATATGCATTATAACAAGAGAACCAAAAATACCCCAACAATTCATAGTTATAATATCCCCTAAAACTAATCCTATATGAATAACTAAAGAATAAGCAATTAATGACTTCAGATCACTTTGACGTATACAAACTAATCTAATAAATAAACCACCTAATAATCTCATACTAATTCATAAAAAATTATATCTTAAACCAAAAATAATTAATATACTAAAAACACGAAATAAACCATATCTACCCAATTTCAACAAAACACCACCTAAAAATATTGAACCAAAAACTGGAGCTTCTACATGAGCCTTGGGTAATCTTACATGAACAAAAAATATAGGTATTTCAACTAAAAATGTGTAGTTTGTTTGAAGATCTCTGATTTTAATACTTACCTTTTCTACTAATTTCTCGGGTTATGAAAAGTTGAGTATATATTTGGCATGGAGTAGAGTTAAGATTGTTAGTATTTCAGTTTCAGCACTACTTAAAGGCAGGCATGTAAAATAATGTTTGCAATATCTAAAACTAAGTATAATTTTTTCTCTTTTGTGGTTTAGTTTTTCAATTTCGAAAACGACATAGCTGTTCTGGCCACAATTTTCAGCTGATAAAAACTTTATTTTTACCATTATCATGTAGCAGGCAACTAATATTTGTGCAAAATTTTGTACCACACACGATAGAGACACACACTTCAAACAGTTTTATTGTGATAAAAACGTGCTTAAGGAAAGATATTTCATAGACTTTAAATAGGCGCATCTTGAATGAGTTTAATTGTGCATGCCAACACAGAAGCTTAATTAAAAAACACGTCATTTTCATACTTTTGTGTATGTTAATTTTTGCCAATAATGTATGCCATTCATTGTTTTTGTAACCTGTAACACTACTGTCATTTGAGCATAAAGGAAATATAAGTATTTTGTGCCTCATATCCGAAGATACGTATCTGGTACATTAGACATTTTAAAAGTCATCACTGTAAAAAATTAATGTATTTGGTTGTGACTTGTGGCACCCTGCCACAACTCACAATATATACTTTAAATCAATTTAACAACAAACTGTCAGTGTAATATAACAAACACACGCCATTTTAACATCTTGATATTACGTTCGATACTATGGAATCTCGGTTCTGGCGTCAAAAATTTATTTGGCTGCAACTGCAACGATTAATTTCTTTGACCAAAAACGTTTTCACAACCGCAACGGTCACGTTTTTCCTTACTTTACCAATTTTGTCCATCACTGATTTATTTCATGCAAATACGACAAACTACGCTGCCAATTCCAACACTAGTTATCTCAAGGACACTTTAGATAACACATGCAGGAAAACCAATTTGGTAAAACCGAAAACGAAAAATAAGTATTATTTCTTCCGTAATTCCGTAGTGAGGCTAGGTTAATCTTACAAATTATGAAAAATCTGTAGTACTTGACATTTGTTAATGGTTTGTGCTGCATTACATGTACAGCGGGCGGAAACTTATTTTCAGGTTGTAATTCATAACTAATTTTCCAATGATTAATGCCAATGACAGATAACAATAACTGTGCTGATATTGAAGATATCCAATGCCGGTTATCAGCTATCAGACCACCACAGTTAGTGGCTTTTTTGCAATAGTGTCCTAATCCATATGTATTTAGTAAGTAAATTATTTAAATATTTGTATAATTTTACTTACTCTGACCATCAGTTTGTAATTGCTTGACCTATGCATCGGTGTACCGATCACGCCCTTCTGGATAAAATATAATCCTGTATATATACCGGTGCAAACATCAGGAAGAACCTATGAATTAAAATTGAAATTATGTGCAAAAACAAAACTGGCAGCTTACTCTCAGTTAGTAAAAACTACAGAAAACTGAAATTAGTGCAAGTGGTGGAAATAAATACAAGTAAAATTTAAATTATTTTATAAAAGCAACTTTTTTAGAAGAAAAAGTAATGTTTTATTGTTCTCAGCAATACTGCTTGTGGGATGTCACGTGGCTTATTTCAGGCTTTTTTTTCTCATTTCAGTAATAACCGGTGTATATTTCAATGGTATCAAATCACATGTTGAGATGGAATTCTGACATATTTGTGACATGTTATTTTGCGTCTCAAAATGCTACAGTCTTTAGTTTGTTAATATTTTTATACACAGTGAAATATTTTGACTATTACAAACATTAAAGTATGGGCACAGGTAGATCACATATTTGGGGACACCTGTTTTTCGCAATATGTAAAATGTACAATTTTGCCAAAAATTATTTTGGTTATTTGAAATAGTAAAATAATTGAATGCCTGACAAAAAAAAAATTAATAATTGTGTAAACATGGCAAGTGAGGCATTAAAACGTAGTTGGTTCAAGTAATCAATTGCGATAGTTTTTGTTGAATTAATTCTTAGAACATTTGCATAATCGACTGCTCGTCAGAACTACATTTGATACTATAAAACTATGTTTAAAGTAAAACAGCTTAAAATAGTGTTTAGGTTCGGAAAGTGTGTCAATTTAGTAAACTAAATGTAAAATATTTTTGATGCGGTAGTATAAGATGCAATGTGAGAATTTTACTTATTTCATAACTTTTATGTTGAAGTGTGCAAGTATTACAATAAAATATAAAGTACAGTACTACATGAACTGTAAACATACAAACGCAAACAGCAACAGCACTGCACATAAGAACAATATTAGTCCACTGCAACCAAATGTTTTACTACCTTCAATACCATCGGTGGAGAAAATCAAAATCTAAAGAGATAAATACGTTGTTTTAACAAAACTGACTTATTTTGGGAGATGTGAAAGAATACAATAAAGTTATTTAGTATAATATTTATTTTTGTTCAACATTCTGAAAATTTTATAAACCAACTTACATAAATAAGTTTAACCAGTTGTTATAAGTTGCAGGGTATACGTTTTGGCAGTCAAATTGTTGGGCTGATGCAAAATGTGGCATTCTACCAACATGTTTTACTCTTATTGCACAATAGTTATGTTTTATATTTTGTGTGGAAATCATTGCTTATATTTTATACATTCTTAACAACTATTTTATATGCACAAACAAAACAAATATAGAGTCATACAGTATACTTTTCTTACAGTCCCATAGTTGTAGGCTGCACAAAAAACAGATTGCATGCATGTCCAGTGGCTTAAATGTAGAAGCACCAAAAAAAGAGGGACTTTTCAAAAAAAAAAAAAGGAGGAAATTGTGTATATGGCCAATACTAATTACACTTAACAGGAATTTGATTGGAGATTCACGTAATTTGCAGAATATACTATGAAATGTGTCTTTCAAGAGATCTATGAAGAATATCATGGTTCTCATGCAGTAAAACACGTAAATTTATGTAAAATATATATATATCGAGTTTCTGAATTGTGTTGCACTTGAGAATGCCTCTGGAACCTTAATTTACAAAACGTTATATACAAGGTATGTTTTTGTCTACGATGATAATCTATCAGTGTCGGAATATAATTTAATACCGTTGAATTTTTCAAGGCTTAGTTTGTCTGTATTCAAGAGAGGACTGACTGTACTATGTAACACATTAGTAGTAGAAAAAACATACATTAAGTATATCATACACAATGAAGTTCGCATGTGGTATTTACAAGCAGTTGGCATTTATTGCGATGATAAATTCGTTGAAAAATAATGCACAGACAGAAAACAAATTCCCATCGATTTTGGTTTTTACCAATTTCACGGAATGGTTGTATGCTGGGAGATTGCGCAATTTCCGTGTACCGTGTGAATTTGAATGTGCGAAGTGTTGTTATTAACGATCGCTCTTAAACGTGTTTATTTGTGATTGTTTCCATTTGACGTGTTAAATCACTGTCCGAAAATAAAATGTTTCTCTGCTACTATGTCCATGTGAAGTGTTAAAATATAACAATTGTGCTTAAATACGTGTGTGTTTGGAGTTTTGACCGATTAAATAGACGTTAACGTTTCCTATACGCGAGTTATCGGCAATAAATCACCAATTAGCTGTATTTACAGTATACGTGGGTGAGTAACGTAATTTATACTCTAGATTTTGCGTGGAAAGTAAGTGTAGTGAATTGTACTATGTAGGATTGCAGTAAAGGGCTTAAGTACTGCTGCCGCCTAGCTGTGTCAAATGCAGAACACCTAAAAAATTCAAACCTTGATACCTGCCAAATGCTGAAGTTTGGAAGTAGGTATTGAATCTGCTCTGCGGCGTGAGGAGCCAGCACTTGATGCTAGCCCTCAGTGATAGGGCGTAAGAATACGTCGACACTGTTGTCTCTAGTTCCAATTTACTAATAAATTACACTTTATTTGCGAGTTCACATAATCGAGTTTTACTGTTGCTTGAACAGGTTAACCGGTACATGAACTCACGAGACAAACTCCCCTCCCCTTTTTCTATGTAGGCTACGTATGGTTTGACACCCTGATTGGCGACGTGGGGGGGGGGATTCTTCACACTTGGTGAAGTGTGAAGAACTGACACTGCTGCGCTGTCTTCCCTCGGCTGGCGACTTGGAAAAGCTCTCGCACTGGGTGGGCGTCTCGGCGCCTGGCCTCGAAGTTCCTCTTTCTCAGGTCCACGCAGTACTCTGCGTTTGACGAAGTCTGACTGACTTTTCTCGGATTCTTCCCGCCACACGTCCCACTTGACGGCCTCCTACTGAGGTCGACGTCGTGATGCATTCTCGATCCTCGACTGACTCCGACTGGCTGACTGACTGCTCGATCCGCGACTGACTGACTGACTCGTTCATCGCACTGGCTTCGTCCGGCTCCGACCCGGACGCCTCGCTTCAGGTCCCCCGACTGACTGATTCGACGTCTCTCAACTGACTGCCCCGTTGCTCCCCCCTTCACGTGGTTTTGTAGCGTCCATCACCATATTCAACTTCCCCCGTCTCTGCACGTGGTCCGGGGTGCTTGTCGTCCCCCTGGGTCATAAAACACGTGGCCGCTGCTCCTGTGGTCCGCAGTCGGCCTGGCGTCGCCCCTTGCTCGAAGTGCTATTGCATCCGCGGAGATTGGAGATTGCAATATAAATAAAATAGGGTGTGTGTGCCGACGCATTGTCACGCTTCGGCACACACACACACTTTTGTGATTCAACAATAGTGAAGTTACACGAATTTAGGTTAATTCTACCGGCATTTAGCGCAGCAAACCAAATTTGTTTGCTTAAATTATACATCATTATGGTTAGTACCCCACAATTTCTCCGATACTCATAGCCTTACCCACTATAGAATTTCGTAGTATTATGTACCGCGAATATTGATATACCCCTAGTAAATTCGTTTTCTGTGTAAATAGTAATTTCGATTTAACGTGGCAAAGGAACCAAAATAACAAGTAATTTACATAAATTTTACGCGTTTTACCCCACAATTGCCTTCATCTTCATAGCCCTCACCACTATCGCATTTGGCAGCATGTGCTGCTAACATTGCCCCTAGTAAATTTGTGTTCTGTTGATAAGTAATGTCTATATATTCAATGATCTGGGTATTTTTTAGTTTTTCTTTCGGGGAAGCGCATATTATGAATAATTACTGTATACTTGATTGAAGTGGTAATTTTTGTTGTTATATCGTATCTTAAGATGAGTTAATTTAATAAATGTTTTCAGATATAGGAAAATGTGGAAAATAATAAGCGATAAATCATTATCAATTAAAAAAATTTTAAGCTGGCAATTATTTACAAAAACAATCTATAGCAAACCAAACAGTTACTACTGTACCCTAACTCAAATTATAATTTCTCACTCAAGCAGCACACAGTGTTTTTATAATGGGTCAGCAACAGTTTTCCTTATACTGTACATTAATAAAATAACTTCATCCACTTTTATATGTCACAATGGACATTAAAATGACCATTCTGTGGTGTATCAAGTATGCAGATAAATTTTTATATTCTATTTATTTTGTAACTATATATGTCTGAACATAGTTATAGCGGTATTCTCTGTTTCCTGTTAGTACAATAGGACATTTTTACAGGGCCTGTAACCAATATGTATTTAACAATACGTATATAAACAATGCATGCTTCCATTTGATAAATACTATCATGCTTCAATTAGATTAGTACTATGACATGTGATTAGTTGCTCGATGTATATTAGCTATTTTGGTAAAAAAAATTGTAAGTTTGNATTAGATTAGTACTATGACATGTGATTAGTTGCTCGATGTATATTAGCTATTTTGGTAAAAAAAATTGTAAGTTTGTTTGAAATTCGTAATTTTTAATTTGATAATAATAAAATTTCTGAATTGAATTATATTTTAAAACAGATAAATAGTTTTCAAGAGATTTACCCCTGTGACTACCAAATATATATTCGCTACATGTGCATATTAAAGTTGGCANATTAGATTAGTACTATGACATGTGATTAGTTGCTCGATGTATATTAGCTATTTTGGTAAAAAAAATTGTAAGTTTATTTGAAATTCGTAATTTTTAATTTGATAATAATAAAATTTCTGAATTGAATTATATTTTAAAAAGGNTTTATTTGAAATTCGTAATTTTTAATTTGATAATAATAAAATTTCTGAATTGAATTATATTTTAAAAAGGATAAATAGTTTTCAAGAGATTTACCCCTGTGACTACCAAATATATATTCGCTACATGTGCATATTAAAGTTGGCATACAGTGTTTGTATGTGTGTATATTGTTTTTAACAGGTAGGCCTGACTGCCTTGATTAAAAATTGTAACTGAAAAATGCTCACAAACTGTATTGAATTTACATACCGCAAACAGCTGATAGCTGTGTTGGAGAAACACTTACCAAACAATAATTGCACTGTGTGTAACTTTATGGAACTCTCAAAATTTACTACACATTTATGAAACATTGTAAAGCATGTTAACAGGATTTGCTTGTAGAATTCTCATAAGGAATGTTGTGTAATGGGGAAATTATAATACAAGCTTTTCCAGGAATGTTCCAGATTTTTTTAATGTGTTTACCTCAGATCATCTCTGACCTTCACAGCTCAAACGTATATGTTAATTATTTCAAATGAACACCCATCACAACGTTTGACAATTTGAAAGATCTCAAAATGCCATAGAAACATCTCTAAAACTTCATAATTACCACATAATTGAGGTTTGTGTAATTATTATATGGTTATTCATTAGGTAAGCCTATTAGTTTTTCTCAAACTTTGTTATCATACAAAAACTGTTACACGGAAATAACTGACAGACCTAGGCTATAACAGTATTACAGGTTGCTCATTAAGGGACAATTTTAGGTTTCTGGTAAATTCTAAGGAATTCTGTAGTGTACAAGAGCTACAAAAAACCAACCATTTTGTAAGTTTGAAACATTATCCTACTTTTTTTTTAATTTTCATGAGAATTTCTTTGGTTAGTACCTCTTAATTAACAGTAGTGTCACATGCGAAGTGAAGCCATAGCATAATGTTTTAACTTAAAATAAATGTTATTGTTAGTTTTCACCAATGCTGTTCGTCACTAATTATAACTGCAATAACCGTATTCTGAATTCTGAATATATTTTTTCTGGAGGTAGGGGAATTATAATTTATTCATTTCAACGAAATAAAGCCCTATTTCTACAAGTTGTTATTACTCACATAATATGCATTGCTGCAAGATTTTGAACAAATATTTTATGATTTTTCATGCTTGTTATACAATAAAGCAATTTTCCTGGCCGTACCAAAAACGTTACACACATGCTATCTTAACATATTTTTAAGGTTAGTTTTGTTTAGTAAACTCAGCCCCTTAAATAAGTTTATGTTAAGTTTAGCTGTTATACATACATTGAGAAATCATAAATAATTACACAGTTATGTTTCCTAGGTATTCAAAATGCGTTCTTTGTGATTTAACTGTTTATAGGATATAATTGTCTTTGCACCTTCTTCAGCTCACATAAATCATTGGTACGGTGTAAAGAGNGGGGGGGGGGCTACGAAAGTCAGTTTTAAACAAAATGTTACTCTTATTTTTCCTAATTGCCACCCAATCCAAAGATCGTTAATAACTTTACATATGTACGTTTAACGTAATTTACAACACCTTAACAGATAAAAACTGAAGCCACGTGTTCCTACATTCTATCTTGCATTAAGCATAATATTACGTTAACAATAAATGTATAAATTATTATTAATTTACCTATAAGGCATCCGGAAATTGATGATAATAACCATTACCTCTTCAATCTTCTGAAACACCACAAGCATCAGACAAAATGGTTAACATCTTTTCGCACAGTCGAATATAAGGCATGCGACGATCGACGAAAGCACCAATCGCATTCCTTGCTGTACATGCGGAAACCCGAACTTGCCTGAATGCTGCCATCCGTAACTGTATTAGTAATAATCCGAAACATATTTGGTTCTCTTCTCACATATTTCACATTTTCAGAAACAGTTGTAGGAATCTGCGGTATAAACGCATGGGACATCCTTTTAACAAACACACGTTTTCATCATTTTTGTATCCCGGTATGGTAAAATTCCAAACAATTTGTTTCTGTGCCGGAGCCAAATCGGAAAAGTTGCATGGGCATGGAAACACGGTCATGTGGTTTCCAGAAAGAAACTCAGTGAGAGGAGAGCTCGGCGGTACGGTGCGTTGTCTTAGTGGAGCATCCAGTTTACATACAGTACAGTATTGTGAATGTGGATGTATGCACATACTGACGTTAATATATATAAATACATACGTGTCCTCAAGGACATCAATTTCGCTCAGACTTTTCTGTATGCTGTCTGAATAAAGACTTCGGCACTTCTAACACTGTTTTTGTAAAACGCGATTTATTTCATTCATTTTTGCAATAACATGTTAAAAATAAATTTACTTCTATACTATGATAACAAAACCTGCAATATTCATTTAACTTAATTTTGCAGTATTTTTTTGCAGAATAACGTACGTTTACCAAAATGTATGTGACAGACAACTATAAATGCATGAAACAGCAACACCTACGTGGGAAGGTGCGCCTCATTCATTGAGTTGAGGAGTTTCTTCAGGATAATTGTACAATTGAAATTTCGTTGGATCCTGTTTATGCAACTTTTTAAAAGTAATTTCGAAACGATTCTCTTTGAATAAACTAGTTTTTGAGGAGTCGTATAAAACACATTTTACCCCTGTTCACCCTTTCAGGAGGCCAATTCCTAACAATCGTTTCTTAGTAAGACCTACACTTTAAGTGGAAGCTATCCCTAATTTTCATGCTTTTGCATCCACAAGTTTGTAGACTGTGTGTTTATGAGTGAATGAGTCAGTAGCGACACATCATTACATAAAACACCTATATGTATACATATATACATAAACGCTAAATTATCGTTTGGCACTCTCCGATCCTCCAAACGACCAAATTTTATGATGTAAGAAAACATGAAAATAAATCTTATGTATGTTATTTACATCAAAATATTTTATTTAACAACAATAAAATCAAAGAATAAATACATATATTTGACTTAAATAAAACTATCGTATTTTCTGCAAGAAAAAAGAATAATTTTTTTTGTAGTAAGGAGTGTATTTAAATTTTCTTAAGGAATTTCTAAAATAAAACTTTCAAAAGTGTTTAGTGTTTTCTTTTAACTTGGAGTACGTTCGTTCTTGCATTTGTGCTAGGGTTTGAAATAAGAGCAACACTTTTGAAAAATGTAATAACTGCGAGCTTAGACAGTATTTCACTCAAGATGGAAATTTCCTGCAGGAGACAAGAATATGAAATACTTACCCTTGTAGCTACAAGAACGTAATGCATCGTGCGTTGATTTAACTGTCTGACACATTTCCTGGAGCACGTCCTGGCTGTGGGAAAGAGCGCGAGAGTTGTGCAAAGTGAAGACATGGCGGATAGAGCCAAAAAATAAATATAAAGAGTAATGTTGGTCATCCGCTGAATAAGGCACCGAAGGTGATCGAACACGTATCGGGACAGCGGTGGTGGCAGCGGGTGGGGAAATGGAACTACAGCGTCATGCGATAAATCAAACGCCGTCTCTCGCGCAAATAACTAGCTGCGGGAACGTGACCCGAGTGTACAATTCCGTGTTGGCGTTGGCCCTGAAAGAGCCTGGAGATGTTGTGGAATTGTTGGAGGGGAGGGGGACTTCTGATCAACCTTACCCTCCCTCCTCATCCATGCTCCAGGCGTGACAAGTGTAGGGTTGTAAGACGAAGAGGCAGGAGTGTCCTTCTAGAATCTGGGTCGGCGTCCTGCATCACCATGTTTATTGCGTCGGCTGAACGCTAAACCCCGCTCCTCTTCACCAGCGCCGTCGCAAGCGTTTACTACAATACACAGCAATGTACGGCCAAGGGTTGGATATGCCATCGTATCCCTCTTACCTCTTCGCTACTATTTTTCACTGCAAAAAATACGAGTGAAGGAAACGGAAGCGTGCTGAAGACATTGAATTAATATTCTCTGGCGTGGCATCCAGTTTCTTTTGCTATATTAGCTCTGACGCGAAAAGTGATAAACTTAAACGTTGACGTATAAATTTTGCACCTTAACAACTGGCACTGTGTTTTGCCGCGGTACGTGTATATTTGCCATTCGTCGTGTTGTTCTATTTCCAAAGTGAAGCATCGCGCAACACGTGATCAGTGTACGACACCCGCATGTATTACTGCAAAGAAATATAAACGTACCAGTATAAGTTTGTAAATGTATCCGATAACATAACATTAATTTCGTGCTGTAAGTGTACTTTGAGCACATCGCATTTCTGTATGTAGGCCTATAAATAGTTCAACCAATCTTCTGCTTCCGCACACAGGCAGTAACTAAAAAATTAATTAAAATATTTATATAAGATATTGACACTGTACAACTCCATAAAAAGAAACTTTTTGTCTTTTAGGAGAATGACGAAAATGCAAATAATGTTGACATGTTTTATACAGTAAATTAAAACAATTTATATCAGTTAAACGGAATAATCCAAATGTAACACAAATTTGGAAGAGTAAACTTTATAAACGCCCCACACATTTTAAAATTTTTATTGGTTTCTCTTTTTCCGCGAATGTATATATAATATTTAAATTCTTATTATGTTTTCACATTGCTTAGAAGAAAATTATATTATGATTTGGCTGAGGAAATTTNATATAATATTTAAATTCTTATTATGTTTTCACATTGCTTAGAAGAAAATTATATTATGATTTGGCTGAGGAAATTTTATATTTGTGATGGATACATTATATTTTAGATTACACCTATCAGTTCATTTCACGTTACCCACGCCAACCTAGTATTTCCAAATTTCTAAACGAATATTTTATCACCTCTTTACATATGTAAGTTACTTGATGACAATTGCTTAACTTTTGAAATCTTAAGTAAAACAATTTACTTTTTTTAATTTTTATTGAGAAACCAGACAAAAAAACTGCGGGAAGCCCTGCCACACGTCACACCTAATTGGTAAACGGTAATATGTTCATCGTGACAAGACAATGTACGGTATATGACACATTTTGTAACTATTTTACCTCAAGGACGGCCAAATTTTACAGAATTTGATACAATACTAAGGTGACAATACCCGCGTGGCATGGCAAAATAAAAACCACCTAACGGAAAAATTATTTATGAAATATTCCTTATTGGAATTACGTGATTTAAAATGTACCCACAATACCGTTCGTAATTAATGAGCAGCAAGACATGTTTAAGTGGTTTTGGACATACATAATTTTAATTCACTTACAATTTATTTTGAATACCTACTTATGTTTCCAAAGGGACTATGTAATTTTAAATACATAGAATATTTAAATTTTTATGTAATTTTCATAAACTATACAATTTTAATAACATTAGGCTTTCTTGTAGGGCTGCAATTATTATTTTATTTTAACTAAAATCTTTATTCAATATTAAAACAACAATTGTTTTCTCGCGCAAAGAAATAAAAATGTACGTGTTCGGGAGCACTGTTATTTCTACGGCAGTTTATGACCACACTTTCCATGAAGCGTGGAATGAAGGTCGATTTAGTATGAGAATAAAATAAGCATGGTAGGAAAAATTTTTGTTTCTACGGAAATCTTTCCCTTTGCTTTTTATCTTGCCTTGGGGTAATTCGACTTCCGAGAACTCCAGAACAGAAGGGTTGATTCACAGACCACTTCAATTAATACGTAGCCTCGAGATAAACATACATTCACCATCTATCTCTGTCTTGGCACTCTATTCTGAGGGACATTTTGAAATAAAATTATATAAGTGATAAATGTAATAATGCCATAAAATACACGAGAGAACAACGGAAATGATAACAATACATTAATACACGTTCTATAACGTTTTGCCTGTCACCCTGGACAGCTTATTTAGTTATTTTCACATAAAATTTACATTTATAAAACTATTTATGTGTCTGACTCACCTCCTTAGAAAACCGCTGCGGAATCACCATCTCGATGTTGGCAATGACTCTTAAAAGTCTAAGCTAAAGTCCAGGTGACACAATGAAAAATTCCTTAGAAGATTACATGCAAGTCTGTATGGCCACTCGTACGGATGGTTCTATGGATGATTTGCTGCTGGCCGTTTTCATAGACGTTTTGGTATTTGGTTGTGTGAAGATTTAGATGGAATGTTTCCTTCAAGGTTGAAATTTTAGCCAGTCAGAGAAAATGTAGTGGAGTAATTTTGTTTATTTTGTTTCGAGAAACAGTAATAATTTTCATATTTAACACAAGAAATTAGTAAACAAAAGCCACGAAAAATTTTTGTAATTCTAAAACACAATTGTGTGAAATTTATGGTACAAATACGTGATTATTTAATATAAAGTTCCCAGTTATAACAGTATAACATTTATGCTCTGTGCATAAACGGATAATGCTGAAGTCGTGAGTGTAGATTGTTCCTGAACCATAGTTGCAGAAGTAAAATGGTCCAAATTTCACCCGTCTTTATTGTGCGGCAGCAAGTACCGCTGGACTAACCTCCTCCATAGAACCCTCTATACCTGCTTGCATGCATTCTTGGGTAGCAGTGGATGTTTCCTCCCGATCTCGTAAGGAAAATTTTATCGTGGCACACAGTCTTACGACTGAACACAATTCATTGTACACTGATTGGATTCGAAAAAGCCTTTTAACGTCCTCTGGTGTTATGCCTGAAGGCTTATCAGGTGACGGTTTAAAAACCAAATTATTACCTAACTTAAACTAATCCCCATGCCTTACAATGGATTCAACCTCAGAACATCCCGCAACCGACTGCGGTACGGGAGGTCCACTATTCATCGTACATTAAATGAAACTTACGTTACAAACCCTTCAAATAATAAAAATATACATTTTCATTCGAAACAATGATAATGGTGCAGCGTTAAACTTATGATGGTATTCCAACACTTTTTTGCCAAACTTATTAATTTAAAGCCATTGCTGGCCAGATTTTTGGAATTTAATACAAGTTTCCAGACCTCAAGAATTCGGTAGCTTTTGAACAATACCTGTATATTGTAATGATTATGGCACCGGTCAAACAGGAGAATGTGTACGAATTACCAGGAATATTATAAAAAACCTATATCTTCCATCCGATAGCTAAAACATCATCTGCAAAGGCATTTATTTTTAAAGGTTATGTGTGATAAAAATCCAAATAATAAAATTAAAGAAATTACGTAAAACGCAATTAAAGCAATCTTACATGTTGTTAAGGACGATCGCTCGTTTTGGCCGACAGTTATTTTCGTGTTCTGGATTCGCCACTCGCCGCAGACGAGCGGGTCTATCATGACCGCAAATTAAAGAAACTCAAATAGTGTTAGCAATCGCAAACAGGCCATCAATGCAGTTTTGCTTCATTTTTTATTAGGATCGTTCAGTTTGCGAACGCAAAATTTGCATCGACTATATATATGGTCGCATACTTAACGCGGGACACAGAAACCGCGCAAATAATTAGCGTCCCAACCAGCAAGAGAAAGTGGCGGATAATTTTTTATTAATTTTTACAACCTTGTGAAACAAAACTCTTGCGATTAATGAATAGTGATTAGAAACAATGTCTTATGATTTTATTAGAAACCTATTTACTCTTTGCAGAATAGTTTAAGGTCGCAGAAAATGAATATATGTATATAAAACAAGCACGCATATTTTCAAGCTGCCTTATCGTCCGTATGTATCTAGTTCTCTGATAATGAATGAATCCTGTAATTGGCTACCAATGTATCTTTTACTATTTATCGATATGAATAGCACCGCTGCCGTTGAACAAGGGGCAAACTATTCTCGTGAGTTTAAATCTGGCAATATATATGTATATTTGTATTTGATTTTTTTTTAGTAGTTATTTTTCCTTGTTTTAACTTGTTCATTCATTTTTTTTCTCACCGAACCTATCGTTTATGGGTATTTTAAAATATATTATATTCACATAAACCTTTTTTCATTATTAATTATTTGATAAGACTAAAAATGACCGGAATTAAATACTGTTCTTTGTACGAAGAGTTTATTACGAAATACCACTTTAAGAGGGACCACGATGTTCATTAAATTGCTGTTTGTAATACGATGTTAAATGTAACACAATTTGTGCTAACAGTTTTCTGAGAGTTATTTAAAACTGAAATGATTTTTCTGAACATCATACGCACTGCAAGATAGTGTTCAGCAGCATTGCTTTTGAAATAGAAGGAGAATATTTTTGTGAGTTCGAGTTTGCTGTGTTGTACTATTTTTAGTGTACAGTTATTTTACCGTGTTTTAAAATAATAGCTCCGTAAAATTTTTTCTTACCGTATAAGTCAATTATGAATATAATATTATATTTGAAATTTATATTCACATACACATTTGTTTCAGTATGTATTACGTGATAAGAAAACAACGAACGAAATTAAGTACTGTTTGTGGTATGAAGTATTTAGTACGGAATAACACTTCAAAAGAGAATTTTCTATTCTTAATGTACCATTGTTTGAGTAAAAACTCACGTTCCCAATATTGTTATTGTTTCAAAACATCCCGTTTATTTTATAAACTCATGGTTATGAACAGACTAGGAATGTTCATGTTTATACGCTATGGTCATCGGTACTCAAAAACAACACACGTAATAGTATTAGCAATATACAGACTACAATTTATATCTTCGTGCTAAATGACAACGTTTAATTTTACAAGAAGACGGTAATGTGTTTATTTGTACTTATTTCCTTCTTCATATACGTGTTGTACTTTTCAGTGACGTCCCAAATGGAAATCGGGAAACTTTGAAGACAGGACCTTACCTCGATTTTATCCAAAAGAGACTTATTTTACCATCGAAATATTGCCAACTGTTGCTACAGTTTGCGTTTACGCAAATTTTTGCGTTGAAGCAAAATGTAGTGATCGTCGCAAGGAAGAGTGATCGCAATCGCTAAAACCCAATCTGAAACACAATATAACCAACTCACGGTTTCTTTAAACTTTTCTGAAGTCCAGCTAAATTTCTACTTCCATTCTATTCCTCCACCTCATATAAACAAAGCTCTGAAAATTACACCAGAGGACCATCGTACCGCATTCGTGCGCAATCAAAGTAATAATATTTTGCATTACCACTATTCCTTACACACCTACTGTGTCCCTGTATTTATTCATATAAGCCACAAGTAAAAAAAATTTAATTTAAACCTAACAGAAAATATGGAAAATGTATCTTAATACAAGTATACGATGTTTGGTTCAAAAAGTATTAGGAAACTGCGAATAGAATATACAACGCAAAGTTTGCTTGCGGAAGCTGACTAGCGTCGATGGATCATAATACCTCTGCAGCCTGTGACGCGCTAGCTGATGCGTCATTATCGCATACACTGACGACTAGAGGTGGAGGGAATAGAATTTTGTAAGTCGTCCGTCGATTTTATCGCTCTGGTGCTCAAGTGTTGCAGTCTCGTGCGACTGTCTCTGGTATGCGATTCGTTTCATTTGGGATTAGAGTACAAAAAACGAGGGGAAAGGGGAACAGTGCCAAAACACCAAATAAATGATGAAGTATTATAATAGAATAAATAACTTTTGCTGCGATAAGTTGTGAATTCCATTTGTTATATAAAATCCTGCACACTTTAACTTTAAAGCAGGAAGCATATATTGCGATAGCGAAATAACGTCTAAAAGTAGATATAAATATTGCGACTGCATTTTGTGGTGTAAATAAATTGAATTTCTTCAAAAACGTGAAATTTAATTTCATATAAAAGCCAACAAGAATGATTTCCTTTGATTATCGTACACTATTGGGACAACACAAATTAATTGTTAAGGCAATTGTGACAATTGTTTGTAATCAATCGGGTAAATGTACTTATCTATTGACATACCTCGATGGCAATTTCTGTATTAATACCGCCGTGACTTATTTCCTATGGAATATACAATCTTCTTCACGAGACGTTTCTTTCACTTGATTATTTTCAGGAAAAATGACGTTGTTAGCCTGTTCACCCGCGATATTTTCAAAAGTTCATTTCTATCTTGTACTGCCTTTCTCTCTCAGCACGCTTCTGTAAAGAACTTATTTCTTAAAGTTTCGCAAAAGTTTACATACTTTATCTTTCCATTTCATAGTCGTATAAGTTCATTGTTTTCATCTGATATTCTTGTATCTAGTTTTAATCTTATTCCCGTAATCATTCGTGTCATATTTTAAATACATTTTATCTCGCCGAGTTTATTTATCACTTCTCACACACTGAATCGGATACTTTCCCGGACCACATACTTTCTTTTTATTTGATAGACTCGGGTGCCTTGATGAACCTTCGACTCTTATCTGCTAATAAATATCTTCCCATATATCTTCCCCATTCTGAAAAGAGCAATATTTTCCATATTTAATTGTAGATACCCATGTAGCGTTTCATTTGAAATATGACATTATTGAAATACTACATATAAATAGTTACAATGTGAGGTCAACTTCTCCACTGAGAGTATAAAGATCTCTCTGCAGTTTACAAGATGACGGAACGTATGGTAAGTAGCGTTATTTGCATCATGCCACAGCTCTTCAATGTTCCCTGAATTCCTTTCTTCTAATACAGCTACACTAATTTGTTTCACAAGTTTATTTCACGTGAAACCATCATGTCTGTCATCTTAAACGAGTATTACTCGTTGTTCTATCAACAAATACCTTGCAGCTCCGATTAGCCTACAATATAATAATACTAAAATCAAAATTGCTAATATTGAGACTATAAGCTTTTTGTCTTATGATGAAGTAAAATAAAATACTTACCATCACATAATTTTGCATACCCGTTATTTGAATTCAGCTATGGAAATTTTTTCTACCTTTGGCGAATAATTTGGAAGAGCTATGAGAGACCACGGTGTATGTAGCCTCGTAAAGTTTGCCTTCGCATCAGCAACGAGTCAACCAGCATTGTGACCACCCCAACGTTAGAACTTCGACTGCCGAGAGCACTCGTGTTTCCAGTCCTGCCAGACTAAATAATGCCATACCTCAATACTATTGACTATTACATGGTGACGTCAGCAGTGTTGCCAAGAGTTGCAAGTTAAGGAAAGAAAATGTTCTCGACAGAAATGAAAAACTGCTGCCGTGTTGTATAGAGAACCCTAGAAATTAGAATTAATTTTTCTCATTGGTAAATTTATAATGTACCGAATTTAATTTTGAATACTACATTGCCAAATCTGAATAATGTGAAATAGTTTCGAAGGGTGTTGAAAGGGTTCTTTAATGATTAGGCATGCATTCTTGAAGTTAGTATGCTTTGGTTCTTCAGACTCTTGACGTCTTCAGAATGTAGATGAGTATTTTAGTGTTTGGGGAATTTTAAACATGCTTGTAAATGCCGGGGAAAGTAGAAATTTTAACGTTTAGACATGATGCCGGAATGTTTTTTAAATATTTTAATTGATGTTTTGTGAAATGGGAAAATAATGTAAGCATGAACAATTTTACGGCGTTATTAAAGGGGATAATAATCCGGATAAATACCCAAAAATAACGTAATTATGAAGGTAGGCTGTGAGATCGTATATTTTATTGTAAATATGTTGTTGTTATTTTGTTAGCTTTATGCGTAAAATTTTTGTGTAAAAGATAATCAAAGGTTGTATTAAAATCTTGTACAAAATAGCGGTTTAAAAGCTTTCAAGATTATTTCAAGTTTTTTTGTAATTATGAATATTTTCTTCCTTAAACGTTCAGATTGTATTTACGCTATTTAATAAAATTATCTTTGAGGGGTTGGAAAATACATATTAGAGCACTTTTTCAAGGCGACATGCAGACCAACAGAAAACGAAATTCTTTGTTCCTTCTGTTGATTGAAGTTCTTCGGGGTGTTTTCATAAGTCTTCAGTCCGCAGGGTGTAGAAAGTATGAAATTTATANCTTCTGTTGATTGAAGTTCTTCGGGGTGTTTTCATAAGTCTTCAGTCCGCAGGGTGTAGAAAGTATGAAATTTATATTTATTTGGTTATAAGGTTATCGTTAACTTGAGTACAGAGTGTCTTCGCGGTCGTGTGTGGCAGCTGACCGGTTTATTATTTGCAAACAATGTTGACAGATTGGGTGCAGCATCTGTCCTAAGCAAGCCATTGCAAATGTTGAAGGATGCAGAAAGGAGGTTCGAGAGGATGAGTCAATTGAATAACTACGTGTAAAGGACAGTGAAATGTTGAAGAAAGGAGCCAAGTTTTACCTTCAAACTAAGACCGAGAGCAACCATTTCTCAAACAAATTCATAAATTTCCACTCGAACTATTTGCCTAGGTTCCAGAATTTAAAGGGACAATCTTAGATGTTGTCCTTCAGTTTTTGTTCAAGTAAATCGTGTCTCCTTTTGAGCTCTGGTCTAGACAATCGATTTATGCCGTGGCCATATTTAATGTGCCCAAATTATTATTTCTATGTATTTATGTGCGGCAATAAAGGAAAAATTGGATCATAAAATGGTTACCCTGTGTCTGTTTGAATCTTTTTTCCTCAGAACATGCTCTGTTGCGCATGAGGATGCAACTAGTGGAAAGATCTCAGCAAACTGAACAGACAATGCAAGAGTTTGTGGGCGAAGTATTGGGGTTGATTGAATTGTTAGGACTCATGTGCAGTGAGGAGTATTTCACGGAAATAATGTTCCATAATCTGATGCCTAACAAAATTGTTTTATCAAGTTTGTAGAACAGCCTAAGGCTTTAGCGCAGCTCTTTGAGCTTATAACTCATATGGAAAAGATTGTTCGAGACTGTTCTGAAAGAACAAATGAAAATAAGTTAACGGGAAAGTTAACGAGAAAATTCTCTGTCAGGTTATGTTAAAAGCATGGAAAAATCTAAAGCCACAGCAATGAGGATGGGCGATATATTTATGCAACAAAATGTAGTTCAGGTCCCACTTTCAAAAATTTGCAAAATAAATCATACACTCAGGCTGATACTTTAGACAAGGACCAGATAAGGTAGTACAAAGAGTTTATAGAAATGACCTTAGGTCGCAGAAGCCATTTTTGGTACAATGAAAAGAGGAGATAGTTTATCCAAAGACCATCAAGAACATTCAATCTTTCTTTATTGATATGTTGGAACATATTCGTGCACGACGTCGAATACGTTTGCAACCTGCCGGGATTAATGTTTTAGAATTTCTTTCTTTTGCAAATGTTATCAGTTATTTTATGTGCCCATAATAACAGGAAATCAATTTAAAGTAACTGTATTACTAGACTCTGAAGGTTCTTGTTCAGTAGTAATTCTAATATTTTGTTTTATTGATTTGCGGGCATTATACAAAAGGATTGGTGAAATTGGAAACGGATGTACNTAGTAATTCTAATATTTTGTTTTATTGATTTGCGGGCATTATACAAAAGGATTGGTGAAATTGGAAACGGATGTACAGGTGGATGTTTATTTAGCTTATGGTGGTATGATATACTCAGTTTGTTCTGCAGGGTTTTAAATTAAAATATAAAATTTTTCTTGGAAGTTAAGTTTACATTATTTGCCATGTTTGAGTATTGAGTTAATACTTGGGATCGATTTTCTAGGAAAAACTCCTGCCTCATTGCAAGTTGCNATTTGCCATGTTTGAGTATTGAGTTAATACTTGGGATCGATTTTCTAGGAAAAACTCCTGCCTCATTGCAAGTTGCTGAGAACCTTTTGCATTTTGAGTTCTGTAAGAGGTAACCTGTGCCTTTGGTTACTACCAGTATAAGGTATCAATTAATGAAAATGGAAAATCTAGCAATTTCAAACCTTGAAGCATGAATTTCAGAAGGTTGTGACATCAAATTTTGCCATTATACTCAAAATCCGATTAAATTGATGACCATGAACTTAGTGTTCATTCCATATCAAGTGGTTCCACCAAAAATTAAAGCGTTTAGATCGTTGATTTCTGAATTAAAGGATCAAGATATTATTGAAGAATTTAATACTGTACATTCAAGTTCTTAC